>ML777622.1:702824-724788 GCA_009831015.1 Picea engelmannii | reverse complement strand
AAGAGTTGAAACCAGAAGAATAATCTTTTCACCAGGACAACAAAATCTAACACTACTATCTACTATTAAGCCGAATAGTTTTGAAGAATCTAGTAAGGATGAACAATAGATCAAATATATGGATGAAGAGTTAGATCGGATAGAGAAGAATGACACATGGGAACTAGTTCCAAGAACGAATAAGAAGAACATCATTGGTACAAAATGGATCTTCAAAAACAAGTTGAACGAGGATGGGCATGTTACTAGGAACAAAGACAGATTGGTATGTAAAGGATATGCTTAGGTTGAAGGTATATATTTTAAAGAGACATTTTCCCAAGTTTCCATAATGGAAGCAATCAGAGTGATCATGGGTTATGCATGTTCAAAAATATTAATGTATATTAGATGGAAGTGAAATCAACATTCCTAAATGGAGATCTATAGGAAGAATTCTACATCGAGTAGCCAGAATAATTTCAGTTGTTAGAGAAGGAAAACTGTGTTTGTGGGTTGAGTAAGGCCTTATATGATCTCAAGAAGGCCACAAGAGCATGGTATTAAATACTATATAGATACATACAACAAAAATGGTTTAAGAAAGGAAATGTAGACAACAATCTTTACATAAAGGTAAATCAATATACTATAATAATAATTGAATTTAATATTGATGATATTATCTTTAGAAGTGATGATGGCATGATGAGTCATAAATTTTCCAAAGACATACAAAATGAATTTGAGATTTCTCTACTTGGAGATTTGTCTTTATTTTTGGGTCTCTATATATGTTAGAGAAGAAAATGTATCTTTATCTCTCAGATCAAGTATATCAGAGAAATGTTGAAGAAGTTTGGAATGACAGATTGCAAACGAGTCAGTACTCCTATGCAGACTAGTTGTAAGTTAAGTAAGGATGTTCATTCCAAATATGTAGATCATTAGAGACAATATAGATCATTAACTGACAACTTACTCTATGCAACAACTTCGATACTGGATGTTATGTAAGAAATTGGATAGGTTGCAAGGTTTCAAGAAACACCAAAGGAATCACATGTTATGCAAATAAATAGGATATTCAAATACCTCAAAGGTACATATTGGGTAGGTTGTATTGATGATAGAAGAAGTACAAGTGGATAATATTTCTACTTGGGTGAGTGTATGGTATCATGGTTAAGAAAGAAACAATCATAAATATATTTTTCTATAGCAGAAGAAAAATGCATTGTAGCAATGGCTTGTTGTACTTAGGTTCTTTAGATGAAGCAAAACCTACAGGATATACATGTAAATTGTGGTGAGTCCATTTCAATATTTTGTGAAAACACCAATTCCATAAGTATATCCAAGAATCTAGTGATGCATTCTAATACAAGGAACATTATGATCAAGTATCACTTTCTACGGGAACAATATACAAATAAGAGCATCAAGCTAGAGTATGTGTGGAAAAAAGAAAAAATTGCAGGTATATTCACCAAAACACTTACAAGGGAAACTTTTGAGTGTCTGTGACAAAATCTTGGAGTAGTTTCTACCCCACAGTGATTCACACAACATCAATCTTAATAGGACAAGGGGAGAGAAACAAAATTCTTGAAGAATTTCAAGTAAATAACCTTTTTTAATGTTTTTCATGTACATCAGAGAGTTACACGAGGAAGAACCATGAAGAGAAAGATCAATAAAGACCACAAAATCCTATAGACAAGGGGAGAAACCCCAAAGGAGGATTACCCTTTTCTATGGATTTCAAAGGGGGAGATATAAAGAAAGGCATGGGGATAGAGAGAGAGAAACATGCAAAATGGGGGAGCAATGATCATAGGGGGAGGATGGACACAAGTATTGTTATCTTGAATGTTGCCATCAATGCTAAAGGGGGAGATTGTTGATAATTTGGTTGTCATCGATGTGAACCCTTGAAAAATCCCTAATGGTGTGGTTTTGGTACCGAAAGTTGGTTGAGGAATATGGGCAGGAAGGACATAGTAAATCAAGGAAATAACTTCATAGATGGATATTAGTCGTCGTATCATTTTCAATGATATGTGGAACGCCATGTACTTCCTCACGTCTAGGGAGATATGACTTTGTGAAGTTGTAAGCCCCATAGAAGTGGTCAAGAAGCCCCTAGTTGGTTACAAGTCTTTAATGAAAGGGTAAAGTTGTTAGAACAAGAAAACCCTAGAATCCCTAAATTAAGGAGAGATGTTGTCTAGCACAAGTGTAAATATACCTTAAGGAGTCATTCACAAGTACACTCAAAAAATTATTCATTTTTTACCTTCCTTGAGAACTAGTGATATTTATGCTAAGGTTGTGATGACATTTTCTGAGGTAGCAAAGGAAGGTTGAAGGACAAAGTTTTAGAGTTGCATAAAACCCTAGTTTTTTAGGTATACACAACTTATAGGTCAACAAGAGAGAATATGTACATGAGATACAGTGGAGAAAATCATGTATATACGCGTGTAGTAGAAGAGAAAGTCATGTATATCTAAAAAGGCTCATGAATGTTAGGATATTTAGACACTTAAGATTTAGTTAAGATCTACTTGGTATAATGTGTCATTGGGTAAAAGTGTGTTTATTTAGAATGCATTAGTATGAATGTGTAGTTAGCAAAATCCGAGAGTCATGATATGTTCCTGAAATAGAGTGATATGACAATTCATATTCTCCTCGATCTTAACGACCATTAATCCATGGTTTAACACCCGATTGGTCCATGATCTCTATTTAAAGAGCATGGAGGGTCATTTTCCGATGATTGATTGTGAGAAACTCTCTTGTAAAATCTCTTTGTAATATTTTTGTTTTGCATTAATAAATTTCTCCAAGTGGCTGCATTGGTTGGGGCCATGGATGTTTACCCATAGGGGTTTTACCATGTCAAAACATTAGCATGTTGATATTTGATCTGGTTTTGTGAGTGGTTATTGAAGGTGTTCATCCTCTATTGGAATACCTATGTGGTCGAACATGGTATCAAAGCTTGTTTGAAGACCCACTCCTGTTGTACATCAAGATTGTGAATCCGAGTTTCCTCCTCTCCATTTTTTGTCATTTTCATACATTTATGGGATGAGAGGACTATTCCATTGTGTACAAAGCTCTCATTTCAGTCAGGAACACTTTTTTTTTCACTAGAAAAGGTTTATGTTTTTCCAAGATACAACCATTTCAGTCAGATCTGTAGGTATAAATCCTGAATACACATTTTAAAATTTTTTGCAGAGTATTATTTTTGTTTTATATTATTTTCTTTTGAGTTGCTACCCTTTTAGATCTGTGTATGTTGTTTTACCCATGCCCTGTGTGGTCTTGGTAAATCATAAACATATAGGAAAAGGTGCATCTTCCAGGTAAGCTAACTGATATCTAACCCTTGTTGTCATCAATAAGCGATTTTTTTTTCTTTTGTGAAAAGATTTATTTTTGAGGATGCTCTCCGAGGCTTTCTTCAACAACAACAACAACAACAAAAACACCTCCAATCCTCTTGCTAAATAATACAATATATTTTTCTAGACCATTTGATTACAACAACAACAACAACAACAACAACAAAAACAAAAACACCCCCAATCCTCTTGCTAAATAATACAATATGTTTTGCTAGACCATTTGGTTACAACAACAACAACAACAACCCTCTTGCTGAACAATAAAATATGTTTTTCTAGAACATTTGGTTAAAAGTTTCCTTATTAAGTAAGATGTCTTGAGTTCAAGTCTCTATTTTTGTTACTTTTTTTGAAAAAGTTCATGCTCAAATTGTAAAGTGTATTTCACTTCAAGTATAAAAGTGAATCACTATAAGTAACTTTAATATTTTATTTTAGAGTTGTTTATTTTGCATGCAACTTTTGTTTTATAAAGTGACTTCATTGTAAAAGTGATCCCCACTTCTCTTTATAAAATTGGGTCACTTCATAAAGAAACTTACACCACCACGTGGTCCTTTGGTTACCATTTATGCCTTTTTTTAAAAGGGCATAAATTTCACATCCGAAGTCCGTTTTTAGGGCCGTTTTTTTTAAAACGCATAATTTTTCAAGATCTTTCCATCAAGATCATCATTTTTAGTTTTTAAATCCATATTATCTACATATTTAATATGGATTCTTCCAGTAATCATTTTCTTACTAGCATTAATAACTTCCAGTGGAAATCTCATATGGAGGATTTATTAAGAAGTAAAGGTTTGTACCGGATTACCTTGGGAACGGAAAAAGAACCCGATGATGCTGATATGAAATTCAAATGGGATAATAGGAGTGACGAAGAATGTGGACTAATTGGAATGTCCATATCTCCTTATTTAAGGTTCCACCTTAAATAAATTGATGACCTCGATGAATCTTGGGAAAATATTTAAACTGTGTTTGGTAAACTCAATATTATCTGAGCATAACAATTAGAAAATCAAGTACTAAATTTAAATCCAAGTGATTTTTCTTGCATTGGAGACTATCTATATAAGTTTAAAGCACTCATAATTTTATGTGAAGAATATGAGATAAAGACGGAGGAAGAACATAACATCTATATTATTATCTCTAAGATAGGTAGTGCATATTTTGTGTTTGTATATACCTTTTATGCCATGAGAGGGGATCTAGGGATAGCTTATAAAAAAACCCACTCTTGAATCCTTTTGTGTTTCTTTGATTAGAGAGGAAGATAAGCTTGTACAACTTGGAGTGATCAGCACTGTAGGTACCTCCAACAAAGCCTTAGTTTCCCAGTAGAAAGATAAACCCAAGTATCCCAAGAAGCATCATCCTCGCTACAACAAAAAGAAACATAAGGGTGCCAAACCCACTTAGAAAGCTTAAGCTCCTAATGGTGACAAAGGAGCAAAATATAAAAATAAGAAGACTGATAGACATTGCAACTTTTGTGATAAAGATGTTGATGATGAGTCCAAATATTTCAAGAAGATGGAAGCTTTAGAAGCAACGATGAAAAAACACAACATCAATATTGATTCTACTTCTTCTTCTTCTTCTCATGGACATGCACTTTTTGCTTTTGGTTTCTCCTTCAATACAATTTCTACTTCTTCTTTTGATGAGTGGCTTATCGATTCTGGATCATATTATCATATGGCTAAGGATAAAAACATATTTTGTTCTCTAAATGAATGTAACACCAATAAAATATTTGATGGTGATGATAGATCTCTTAGTGTTGTAGGATCTGGAACAATTCAAGTAGATAATTGTCATTTCAATGATGTATTATGTGTTCCAACTATTTCTTGTAACCTTCTATCAATATATCAAATCACTCATTCAAGTGAAGGTAAAACCGTAGAGTTTTCACCTCACTAAGTTGTAATCAAGGGTCTAAAATATCCTAAACATGTTCTTGTAGCTGGAATTTTTGATGATATTACCAGGTTTTACAAGTTTGACAACTTTGGGTCATCATCTTTTTCATCAGTTTTTGTTGCTCATAGCGATGACTTGAGCAAATTTTGGCATGAATGGTTTGGTCATATAAACTATCGCTCATTGCAACAACTATGTAATCAACAAATGGTGATTGGTCTTCCTCATGTTTCATGGAGATATGGTGTTTGTGCGGGTTTTGTTCTCGACAAACATCATAGGGACAATTTTGACAAACATGCCTCTTCGCATGCCTTGGGCCCTTTGCAACTTGTTCACAGTGATTTGTGTGGTCCACTTTCTTCTCCTTCTTTTTTTGGGTGAAAGTATTTATTAAATTTCATTGATGAGTTTTCTAGACGTACTTGATTTTACTTCTTAAAACTTAAGAGCGAAGGTTTTGACAAGTTTTTTTCCTACAAGGCCCTTGTAGAAAAGAAATTTGGACATCAAATTCAAAAGTTAAGAACAAATAATGGAGGCGAATTTGTGAAAAATAATTTTACAAGTTACTGCACTACACAGGGCATCCAAATGCAACAAATTGTTCCATATACAACACAACAAAATGGATTTGCTGAGAGAAAGAAACACACATTAAAATAAATGGATAATTGTATGATCCAATCTAAGGGATTAAGTCTAAAGTATTGGGCGGAAGAAATCAATTGTGTAAATTACATATTAAATCACACTCCCACAAAGGCTCTTAAAAATATAACATCGGAAGAAGCTTAGACTAAAATTAAACCAAATGTAAGTCACTTCCGCGTATTTGGAAGTATAGCATGGGCTCACATTCCCGATGAGAAAAAGAAAGCATTGCAGTCTAAAAGTGAGAAGTGTATATTTTTTTGTTATTCTATAGATGTCAAAGGTTATAGACTTCTTCAACCACATTGTAATGAAATTATTATTAGAAGAGATGTTAAATTTGATGAAAACACATTAGCCTACGAGCCTAATTTGGCGATTGTGCCTTCTTTGGCCTGCGATCCATCTTTGGCATTTGTGCCTTCTTCGGCCTGTGATCCATATTTGACGTTTGTGCCTTATTATATTCCTATTCTTGTTTCTTCTTCAGATGGTGATAGTGAGGCTGAAAATCCACCTCCATCTACTCACCTTCCTCCAGAGGAGTCCTTTGAACCTGAACCATCACTAGTTATACCACTTCCTATATGGGTCCGTTCAACAAGAGAATAAGCTGGTGGTATTTTCAATGATCATTCAGATAAACTTCGAACATGTTCATATTTCCTGCAAGCCTCTTCTCTTTTGGCTCAAGTTTCAGAGACTCGTGATCCAGATACATTTGTAGAAGCTTCAAGTCATCTAGATTGGGATACAATAACGAATGAAGAGTATCGCTCTTTAATGGAAAATGATACTTGGGATCTTGTACCTCTTCCAAAAGGAATACAACTTGTGAGAGATAAACGGGTCTATAGAACTAAGTATGCATCATATGGAAGTGTTGAAAGACACGAGGCTCTGTTAGTTGCCAAAGGATTCTCCCAAGTTGAAGGAATTGACTATGATAAAATATTTTACCCTGTAGCCAAAATGAATTACATCCACCTTGTTCTTGCCCTTGTTTCCTCACATAAATGGGAGGTCCATCATATGGACGTTAAATACTCCTTCTTGCATGAAGATTTTCAAGAAGAAATCTACATGGAACAACCTCCTCGCTATGTCCATAATGACTCTAGCCTTTTTTTTCACCTTAAGAAATCTCTTTATGGTATTAAGCCAGCTCCCCGAGCTTGGTATGCCCAAATGTACAACTTTCTTATTGACACTAGATTCTCTAGATTCCATTCTGATCCTAATGTCTATACCAAGAAGGTAGGAATCCGTCACATAATCCTTTTCCTTTATGTTGATGACCTTATTTTTACTGGTAGTGACTTAAAACTTTTAAACCATGTGAAAACCAACCTTAAGAAGAAATTTGAAATGAAAGACTTAGGTTTTTTGCACTATTTCCTTGTCCTCCAAGTTTTTCAAACTAATGAAGGAATTTTTCTTTCCCAGTCAAAGTATGCTTGTGACCTTCTTCGTTGCTTTCACATGGATGATTGTAAACCAACCCCTTCTCCCTTCTAGTCTTGATTCAAGCTTACTGCCACCTATACTTCTCCCAAAGTTGATTCCACCATATGTTAAATGGTATCCTATTATACTTGACTCAATATTATTCGAGCACAACAATTAGAAAATCAAGTACTAACTTTAAATCCATGCGATGTTTCTTACATTGGAGACTATATATCTAAGTTTAAAGAACTCAAAATTTTATGTGAAGAATATGAGATAAAGATGGAGGAATAGCATAGCATCTATCTTATTTTCTCTAAGCTAGGTAGAACATATTATGTGTTTTTATCTACCTTTTACGACATGAGAGAGGCTCTAGGGATAGATTATAAAAAACCTACTCTTGAGTCCTTTTGTGTTGATTTGATTAGAGAGGAAGATAAGCTTTTACAACTTGGAGTGATCAACACTGCAGGTACCTCCAACAAATCCTTATTTTCCCAGCAGAAAGATAAACCCATGTATTCAAAGAAGCAACATCCTCGCTAAAACAACAAGAAACATAAGGGTCCCAAACCCGCTCATATAACTTCATCTCCTAATGGTGACAAAGGAGAAAAATATAAAAATAATACGACTGACAAACATTGAAACTTTTGTGATAAATATGGTCACGATGAGTCCAAATGTTTCAAGAAAATTGAATCTTTAGAAGCAATGATGAAGAAGCACAACATCAATATTGATTCTAGCTCTTCATCTTCTTCTCATGGACATGCATTTTCTACTTCTAGTTTCTCCTCCAATACAACTTCTACTTCTTCTTCTTATGAGTGTCTTATTGATTTTGGAGAATCTTATCATATGGCTAAGGATAACGACATATTTTCTTCTCTAAATGAATGTAGCAACAAGAAAACATTGGTTGGTGATGATAGATCTCTTAGTGTTGTAGGATTTGGAACAGTTCAAGTAGATAATGGTCATTTCAATGATGTATTATGTGTTCCAACTTCCAACTATTTCTTGTAACCTTCGATTAGTATATCAAATCACTCATTTAGGTGAAGGTAAAACCATAGATTTTTCACCTCACCAAGTTGTAATAGGGATCTAAAAGATCCTAAGCATGTTCTTGCAACTGTAATTGCTGATGTTTGACAACTTTGGGTCATCATATTTTTCATCAGTTTTCATTGCTCATAGTGATGACTTGAGAAAAATTTGGCATGAATGGTTTGGTCATCTAAACTATCGCTCATTGCCACAACTATGTAATCAATAGATGGTGCTTGGTCTTCCTCTTGTTTCATGCAGAGATGGTGGTTTTGCGGGTTATGTTCTCGACAAACATCATCGAGATAATTTTGACAAACGTGCTTCTTGGCACGGCTCGGGCCCTTTGCAGCTTGTTCATAGTTATTTGTGTGGTCCACTTTATTCTCCTTATTTTTCTGGGTGCAAGTATTTCTTAACTTTCGTTGATGACTTTTCTAGACATACTTGGGTTTACTTATTAAAACTTAAAAGCGAAGCTTTTGAGAAGTTTTGGGCCTACAAGGCCCTTGTAGAAAATCAATTTGAACATCAAATTCAAAAGTTAAGAAAAAATAATGGAGGTGAATATGTGAACAATAATTTTACAAGTTACTACACTACACAGGGCATCCAAGTGCAACACATTGTTCCATATACACCACAAAAAAATGGTGTTGTTGAGAGAATGAAATGCACATTAAAATAAATGGATAATTGTATGATCCAATCTAAGGTATTAAGTCTAAAGTATTGGGCGGAAGAAATAAAATGTGAAAATTACATATTAAATCACACTCCCACAAAGGCTCTTAAAAATATAACACCAGAAGAATCTTGGACTAAAATTAAACCAGATGTAAGTCACCTCTGTGTGTTTGGCAGTCTAGCATGGGATCACATTCCTGATGAGAAAAGGAAAGCATTGCAGCCTAAAAGTGAGAAGTGTATATTGTTTTGTTATTCTGAAGATGTCAAAGGTTATAGACTTATTCAACCACATTGTAATGAAATTATTATTAGAAGAGATGTTACATTTGATGAAAATATCTTGTCCTGAAAGCCTAATTCGACAATTGTTCGTTCTTCAGCCTGTGATCCATCTTTGGTGTTTGTGCCTTCTTCGACCTGTGAGCCATATTCAAAGTTTGTGCCTTCTTCTATTCCTATTCAAGTTTCTTCTTCAGATGATGATAGTGAGGATTAAAATCCACCTCCTCTTGCTCACCTTCCTCTAGATAAGTCCTTTGAACTTCAACTAGCACCATTTCCACCACTTTCTAGATGGTTCTGTTCAACACGAGAAGCAAATGGTGGTCTTGTCGGTGATCCTTCAGATCAACGTCGAACACGTTCATAGTTCCAACAATCCTCTTCTCTTTTGGCTCACGTTTCATAGACTCATAATCCAAATACATTTGTAGAAGCTTCAGGTCATCTAGATTGGGATACAACAATGAATGAAGAGTATCATTCTTTAATGGAAAATGATACTTGGGATCTTGTACCTCTTCCAAAAGGAAGAAAACTAGTCAGAGATAAATGGGTCTATGGAACTAAGTATGCATTAGATGGAAGTGTTGAAAGACACAAGGTTTAGTTAGTTGAAAGGATTTTCCCAAGCTAAAGGAATTGAATATAATTAAACCTTTTCTCCTATAGCGAAAATGAATTCCATCCACCTTGTTCTTGCCCTTGTTTCCTCACATAAATGGGAGTTCCATCAGATGGATATTAAATCCACCTTCTTGCATGGAGATTTAAAAGAAGAAATCTACATGGAACAACCTCTTGGTTATGTCCAAAATGACTGTAGCCTTGTTTGTCGCCTTAAGAAATATCTTTATGGTGTTAAGCAAGCTCCTTGAGCTTGGTATGAAAAAATGGACAACTTTATTATTAACATTGAATTATCTAGATTCCATTTTGATCCTAATGTATATACGAAGAAAGTAGGAAACCATCTCATAATCCTTCTCCTTTATGTTGATGACATTATCCTTACTGGTAGTGACTCAAAAAATTTAAACCATGTGAAAACCAACCTTAAGAAGAAATTCGAAATGACGGACTTAGGTTTTTTGCATTATTTCCTTGGCCTCCAAGTTTTTCAAACCAATGAAGGAATTTTTATTTCCCAATATAATTATTTTTGTGACCTTCTTTGTCGTTTTCACATGGACGGTTGTAAACCAACCCGTTCTCCCTTCCAGTACGAAGTCAAGCTTACGACCACCTGTACTTCTGCAGAAGTTGATGCCACCATGTACTATTAATTAGTTGGTAGCCTCTTATACTTGAATCATACCCATCCTGATATTTCCTTTGATGTTGGTCTTGTTTCCCGGTATATGAAAAAACCCCATGATAGCCATTGGAAATAAGATAAACAAAAACTTCTATATGTTCATGGTACAGTTCAGTTCAGGATACATTACAGTTCAGGGGGGACTCCTTTATTGGTTGGTTTCAATGATTCATATTGAGTCGATGACCCTGATGATCGGAAGCCTACTGCAAGTTATGTTTTCAACGTTGGTTTAGGACCTGTCACTTGGGCCTGTTAGAAACAACGGTCTATTGAAATTTCTTCAGTAGAAGCAGAGTACCGAGAAGTGGTAAATGCAAGTCAGGAAGCCTTGTTGCTTCAACATATCCTTTCAAAGTTTGGATTCCAGAAACAACATCTGAGCAGCCTTTGGTGTGGCAATCAAAGTTCCATGAATCTCACCAAAGATCCAGTTCAACATTAGTGCAACAATCACATTGAGATACACATGCACTTCACCATAAATATCATTCATGATCTAGTTATTGAAGTTATCTTTTTCCCTACATAAGATCAAGTTGCAGACATTTTCACAAAGTCTCTTACAAAAGAGAATTTTTCCAAAACTTCGATCTATGTTAGGAGTTTAGGAAGTTGCCATTAAGGGGGGATAGGCTCTAATGCTTCCTTCCTTCTCCTATTGTATCACTATTGTAAATCCTTCAATCATATCCCAAGTTGTTCTTAAGGGGAGATGTTAGGATATTTAGACACTTAGAAGTTATTTAAGATCTACTTGGTCTAATGTGTCGTTAGGTAAAAGTGTATTTCTTAGTGTGTTTCTTTAGTATTCATTAGTATGCATTTGTATTTAGGAAATCCAATGGTCATGATATGTTCTCGACATAGAGTGATCCAACATTTCATATTCTCCTCGATCTTAATGACCATTGATCTATGTCTTAACACCCGATTGGTCCATGATATCTATTTAAAGAGAATTGATGGCCATTTGTTGATGATCGATTGTGAGAAACTCTCTTGTAAAATATCTTTGTAATATTTGTTTTTTGCATTAACAAACTGCTCCAAGTGGTTTTGTTGGCTGGGGCTGTGGATGTTTCCTTGTAGGGGTTTTACCACGTCAAAACATCAGTATGTTGATATTTGATCTGGTTGTGTGAGTGGTTACTAAAGGTGTTCATCCTATGTTGGAATACATGTGTTGTCTAATAATGAATGATTGAGTAAATTTTGGTACCAAGTCCTAGAAGTCTGGAGGAAGTCTATAGGTCAAATTCTCATAGTTTCAAGTCAGCTACAAAGGTATTGGTATGGTTCTATACTTGTTTTGAGGGTTACTTTTGGTCATGATATGATGTATGTTTAAGGAATACTTAGTATGGTTGGTTTGGTACTTGGATATCATATATATTGGTTTCTTGGCTGAGTGAGGAGCACTCCTATATGTGGTTAAGCATATGACATGGTTCTTATAGTTAATATCTTTGAGTTGATTGTACATGGTTGAGGAATATTCATGTTGTATGGTGGCATGTGCATGAGGGACATGAATTGGTTCTTTGAGATACTTCATTGATGATATAGTACATATCTGAATATGTTTGATGGTATAGTATATGGTACAAGTTACACATGGTTGATGCTCTAGTTCATGACTCACTATTCCTTATTGATGTATATTTTGTTCATGATTTATGCATGAGATAGTATGTATGTTAGTATACAATTGATGCATGGTATTATAAAGGTGTTATCTTATTGATGATAATATACAGGTTGATGAGATAGTGACAGTGACCAAGACTAAGTGACAAAGACAATGGGATAGTAGTAGTGATATTGGCAGTGATAGTGGAAGATTTTGTGATAGTGACAATTGTTCTACACTTATATTTCAGGGCGATAGGACGGGGAAAGGACAGGCGGTTTTAGTGACCTTTCAGTTAGATCCAGAGAATTCAGAGGGTTGTAGCCTCCTTCTAGTTGGAGCCAGAGAATTTAGGGAGTTGTAGCATCCTTTGGGTTGGAGCCTGAGAATAGTGGTTGGAGCCTCCTTTCAGTTGTAGCTGGAGAATCAAGAAGTTGGTGCTTCCAATGAATGTATTATTTTGATATATAAGAAAAACATTATGTGGTTTTCTCCCATTTGGGTTTCCATGTAAATTATGGTGTAGTGTGTATCTATTGTGATGTGATGTTGTTTATGATCATATTGCTAATGATATATTGAATGATAATGATAAACTAGTGAATATTGTTGAAGAATCTTTTGTGATTAAAAGTACTATAATTACTCATTATTGATTCAACTCAACTCTTAGTAATCTAAAAATTGGTATCAAAGTGGGTCTTTCAACAAGTAGTCTAACCAATGGAGGAAGATCATGGATTACGCTAATATTGGGGTACTAGAGTTTGATGGAAAGAACTATTCCTTTTGGAGAAAATTAATGAAGACGTATATACAAGAACAAGGATTCAATGTCCGATGATCAATAATATATTGATACAAAGCACCAGCCTCTCCATCGATGGATAGAAATGGAAAGAAATCTTAAGAAAATGATTTAAAGGATAGAAACACTATCGATAATTATGTGACTCAATCAATACATACCAATATTATGCATTGTGAATCTGAAAAAGAAATGTGGGACAAGTTGAATACTATCTATGAAGGAGATGAAAAAATTAAGGAAGCTCAACTTTAGATTTGTAGAGCCAAGTTCAAACAATTGAAGATGAATGAGGATGAAAACATAACAACTTACTTTCTATGAGTCAATGAAATAGTAAATAGTATCAAAGGTTTTGGAGATGAGATAAAGGAACATGACATTGTTAAAAAGGAATTAAGATCTCTACCAATGAGATTTGATTCGAAAATTTCATCTCTAAAAGAAAGAGTGGACCTAGATGCAATGACCATGGATGAGTTGCATGGGATACTCAAATATTATGATATGAGGATAGAGAAAGAAAATCCATTTAGGAAGGAATCAACATTCAAGTCATCTAAGAAGACAAAGAAGAAATATAAAGAAAATCCAAAGTTAGACTATAGTTGTAGCGATGATTCAGAGGATGATGAAGAGGTGGAAAACTTTGTAAGAAAGATGAAAAGATGAACCGACAAATACAAAGGTATGCTTACATTGAAATTCTTTAAGTGTGATGGTGTTGGTAATATTGCTAATAAATGTCCCAATAAGAATACGGAAAGTAATGAATAAGATGACTCTAAAAATAAAAAGAAGAGCCAAAAGGGTAGAAGAAACAAAATTATTTTTTTCAAGAAAAGTATCTACACCAACGAAGACAGTTCATTAGACGAAGATGAAGACAACAACAATGATACATAGAGAGTACATTTTATTCCAGTAGAAGACTCTAACGAAGAAGGCTTTGAAGAAGAATGCAAAGAGGCAGAAGTTGATTACATAGAAGAATTTATGTGTGCCATAGAATCTATAAAGAGGTAAAAGAACAAAAAAAAATCACTCCAGGAAGAACTAAAGAAGAAAGAAGAATATCAGAATTCCAAATCCAATGAAGTTAAGCGGATGATCACAAAGCTAAAAATCTAGGCAAAAGAATACAAGAAAATTGAAGAAGAAATCAGAGGAAAATTAGATGAAAAGGATAGGATCATTGAAGGGTTAGAAGAATAGATAGTAACTCTAAGAAAATACCTTTAGAAGAAGGACATGAAAAAAAACAACACCAGCATAATGGGTAATATCATTAACACTAAAATACCTTACTATGACAGATCTCGATTAGGATACAACTAGATGGAGAGAAAGAAAGGTTCAAGCTCCAAAATGATAGAGAAAGAAGAAGAACCAAGAATTTATGAAGAATCCCTAAGAGGTCCCTCTAAGAAAGAAGAAGACATGAAGACTCAAGAAGAATATTATATAGACACTACACCATCTAGAAGATTCATAAATCAATATCGGAAATAGCCAACTATAGAAATACCTCAAGAATAAGAAGATTAAGGATTCAAAAGAGAAACACTGCTCAGAATATTTTCCACTCCCAAGTATCAAACTATTTTTCTTGGTTTGTGTTATTCTTGTAATAATTTTGGACAAAAATATGTGAATTGTAGAGACAATACCAAGAACAAAAGAAACGATGAAGGATATACACGAAATAGTTATCCTAGAATATCTCATGAAGCACATAATAGAATCTACACCAAATTTGGATCATTGAACAATGAGGTAGAATGCTACAAGTGAAACCACTTTGGAGATATCGCTAAATATTGTAGACTCACTATTCCTCCAAGGGAACCAAAGTAGAATATCAAAAGTCATAAGAAGGAACCACAAAGGATATGGATAAGAAATAAGGATCAATTCAATACTTAAGAATGAAACCTTTCTCTACAATCTCAACACAATAAATGTGGATGGTATGTTGACATTGGATGCTCAAAGAATATGTCAGATGATAAAGATATGTTTCTGACATTGAAGAAGGAAAGATATGGATCAATTTCATTTGGACATGGAGAAGAACTATTTCCTATCATGTTTGATGAATGATGTTGTAATGAGTAAGAGAAATTAATTTTGTTGTCAAGTTATCTGGTGCAATGTTTTGTTGTTCTTTGCTTTAATGATGAAGATTAATCGTTGTGTTATTATGTGATGAACGATTATGGTAGATGAATTATTTTTATTTCCATTATCTTATTGCATATTTTTTTTCTTTTTGGTAATTAGTATCTCAGACAGTAATTGGATTCTCACATGGTCAATGTATTAGTACTAGGACTGTGGTGTAAAATTGTTGCCTGGATGCTTGAGTAGTGGGTTATACCAAGTTTAGCCTCTTCCCCTTAGTTAATATTAATTCTATTTTGTTTCCAAGTTGGTTTATACCGACTTACATATCATATTGGTCCCACCCAAGAGAAAATACAAAAAATATATAGTCCAAACTGAAGGAAGAGCCTTCACAAGAAAACATAAATCCCATCGATAATTTTGTCAGATCACATGATCTAGAGAACCATTCCACTATTAAGCATTGTAGATTCTAATTGGGCCTCAGTGGTGGGTTTCGTTCCTACTGTTGAATCAAGGGATTTGAGGCCCATCAACTAAATTGGTGCTAGAAGGAGGGGATGAGAATGAATGGTTGGATATATAGTCTACAGAGTATTTAAAACAACCTATAGATTCAAAAAAACCCACATGCATGGTTAATCATTCCCAAGATAACCCACACACGTTGATTACTCATGAAATGAGTAACTCACCCCTGGTCGAGGAAGAACCTTTTCACCCTGAAATACCTTACGCTCTTCCTCACGAGGAGGTAAATCAATTCAGAAGAATCGCAAGAGCCTACGCTCGAAAGATCGATGTGTTTTCCTTGGATCCAATACTCCCTTGAAGAAAACAACAAAGAAGACCAATGGTTAGTACTCTTGATGAGGTTTTCCTACACTCGGTAGAAGACTTAATAGATTTTTCAATTATCAAAATCCAATATCCTCTTGATTTGATACTTGAAACGCCAGTCGACGACGTCTCTGAACCAAATGATTTTTCGGAAGAGGATGAGTTTAACTCAGAGTCTGAAGATATGGAAGGAAACAAAGACCATAATGATGAAAGGGGGAACCCAACTCTGAGAAATGAACCCTGGTTGGTGAGAGACGCTTGGCCCTATTGTGACTAGTTCATAACCTTCCCGGACATCCAGAGAAATTTCTTCCTAAGTTCGATCCTGAAACCTATGGATTGTCTGAAGATCATATCAAGAAATTTATACTAGAATTTAGGCTTATGAATGTCTGACATGAAGATGTAGTATGCAGAATTTTCCCCTATACGTTTGAAAATTTAGCTTCCATGTGGTACTTCAATCTGTCGATAGGATCCATAACTAGCTGGATGAAGTTCCAGAAATATTTTCTAGACAAATTTTCCGAAAAAACTACTACGGGAGCTCTAATGGCTGAGTTATTCGCCACCACCATGAGTTTGAAAGAAAGGGTCAAAGACTTCAATCAAATATTCATGACCATTTTGAACAAGTTCCAGCTCTAAGCTAAGCCAACTCAGGAATTGCAAATCGAAGTTTATGCCAATGCTCTCCCAGCATCTATTTCCATGTTCGTGAAAAGGGCTGCTAAACAAACCCTAGCTAAGAAGTTTAAAGAAGCCAAAATGATAGAATTCTAGATGAAAGGGTGCAAAGAAGGCCATGTTTCTTTAGTTAATAAATAAGCTCAACCTCCACCCATGAGAGGACTCCTTTTGTTTAGACCATCGGGGAAACAAGCAGAATAGACTCCCAACAAGGGCAATGGAGACATAAAATATCTACAATGCATGGTTAAGAAATTATAAAACGAGATCATAGACATGAAGAGAAAAATAGGGGAAGAAAACCAAGGCAAAAGGCCCTATAACCCTTTTTCTAAAAGGAACCCACTGTTCAAGGTGATTGAACCTCCCCCAACTAACATAAATATTGATCTAGGGAATGTAGCATCTGATTCTTTCTGCATGTATCACCAGGAAAACCACTCCGAAAGAGACTGCCTTCAATGGGTGCATGCCGTGAACTTGATGGCTAATCAGTTTCTATATGAATTCTCCCTGACCAAAAAATCGAGAATATTAGTTATGAATATTGTTGACCAGGAAGAGATTGATCCATCAAAAGATACAACCAAGAAGATATTGATCCATCAAAAGATACAACCATGATGATATGGGATCTTGACCTGATCATGCCTTTCGATGACCTGCTTGAGTCTTAAGAACCACCCGTTGAGGTCTTGGTGGTGCAGACGTGCAGTAAAGTTCAACTTGTCTCAAAAGATATCGTTTCTACCCAAACTTTGAGAAATAAGACAACTCTTGATCACCCGAAAGAACATTTTTCTCCCAGTATAAAACCTATAAGCATCCATACCCGAGAATCCCCCAGACTGGGTTACAACATAGTTGAAGATTTGAAGAAGTTAAGGGCTAACATACCAGTCATGGACATATGCAGGGTCCCTTAGCAGAAGGACTTCCTACTACAATATTTAAACTCAGTAGAAGACTCTACGAATGGTAATGGTTAGGAAATAAATCAAGCTTTTGCAGACCCAGTAAATAAACCAACTGTGAATACTTGTTCAGAAGATAAGAAGCAAAAGCCTTTTGTCCCACCTTTCCTATTATCGTTCAAAATTTTCAACAGGAACCTCCATAATTTTTTGGTAGATTCAGATGCATATTCCAACGTTATGCCCTTGTATATTTGCAAAAAATTAAATCTCATTCCTCTACATAGCGAGAAACATGTGATACAGCTAGATAGGACCCAGGTCAAAGTCATGGGGGAAATCAAATATGTAATGATCAGAATAGCGACTCATCCTAAATTTGTAAAAGTGATTGACATCATCGTAGTAGAAATCCCAGAGGCCTATTGGTTATTACTAAGTCGAGATTGGTCTAAGAAGTTAAATGGGTACTTTAGCACAGACTGGACACACCTTTGGCTACCACTAAAGGGATACAAGAATATGATCAGAATTGATAGGGAGAGATATCCGAAACATACGGTCACTGATATAGAAACCCTGAATGAACCCTCATCCACAAATTTACCCGTGCTGGGAAATTATTCCTGTGATTCCCACTTCGGAAACTTTTCCCCTCTCTTATTCAATGTCCCTCTCATTCAAAACTCTGAAATGTTTTTTCAAGAGAAATTGCCAATACCAATAGAAGACACCCTCTTCTGCCAAGACCCTGCGTTAGATATTACAGCAAAAAGAGATAGGAGAGCTAGAAAGTAATAAGGAAGAAGAAAAGTGCGATTTTCATTCACAAATTTGGACCATATACTTTGATGGATCTCAATCGCAGAAGGGATCAGGGGCAGGGTGCATCCTCATTGATCTAAAAGGTAAACATCATTTCCTATTATGTATACTAGAATTCAAATGTACCAATAACACCGCTGAGTATGAAGATATAGTAAAAGGGTTAAAGAAATCCATAGACTTGAACATCAAGGAATTGAAAGTTTTCGGGGACTCATAGATTATCATTATAAAAGTAAGGAATACTATACATTGTAATTCCCCGCACTTGAAGAATTATCAGCAGGAAGTGCATAGGTTAATGGAGCATTTTGAATCTTTTAATATTACCGTGATACCCAGAGCAAAGAACATCCTTGATGATTCCCTGGCCATAGCTTCTTAAGGATGTCACCTCTGGAAGACTATGAATCCTCCCGATTCATTGTGGAACAAATATACAAACCATCAGTTCCTAACAATATCTCTAATTGGAAAGTATTTGAAGGAGATGAACAGATCATAAGCTTCCTAACTAACCAAGACAATTTCAAATATTTATCCATTCATGATGAAGTAGTCCAGGAGAAATCGACAGGAACTGATCCTCAAACAAGCCAACCTATTGACAAATCAAAATCTCACACCATCCTGAAGGGGATATCTAATCTAGAAAATATGTTTGACCTGAAAGAACGTTTTAGGGGGCCTAAGAATGTGAAGACTGGTAGCTCCTATCCCCTGCATGAAACTATAAATCTCAGAACTCCAAAAAATCCAAAGAATGTGAATATCGACAAGACCATATATAAGGAGGAAATAAAGTCTTATCTCAAATTGTTCAGACAATATCAAGATGTCTTTGCTTGGTCCTACCGAGACCTGAAAACCTACGACACCCAGATCATTCAACACACTATACTGTTAAAACCTAAGGTGAAACCTTTCCAATAGAAGCTCTGAAAGTATCACCCATCCCTGGAACCTCTCATGTATCAGGAATTAAAAATAAATTTAGATGCCAAGATCATTTTCTAGGTGAGTCATTTCGCATGGGTAGAAAATTTGGTTCATGTGAGGAAAAAGTCTGGAGAAATTCGCTTATGTGTAGATTTTAGAAACCTTAACAGAGCTTCAGAAAAGGACAATTATCTAGTCCCACCAATGGAGAAAATCCTACAGACTGTGTCGGGTTTGGATATTTTATCTCTATTGGACGACTTCTCAGGTTACAACCAAGTTCTGGTTTTAGAGGAAGATTGGTTGAAGACTACCTTCTGAACCAAGTGGGGAACCTTCGCTTATAAACACATGCCTTTTGGGTTAATTAACATAGGAGAAACCTTCCAAAGGGCCATGGATGTAGAATTTTTGGGACTAATCAACAAGTGTGTGGTTGTGTATCTGGACGACGTAACTATGTATTCAAAGAATAGAGAAGAACACATCCAACACTTTACTCAGATTTTCGAAAGGTGTAGGAAATATAGTTTATCCTTAAATCCAAAGAAAACTATTTTCGGCGTCGAGGAAGGTAAGATGTTAGGTCATATTATATCCAAAGCAGGTATTTGCATAGACATAGAAAGGATTAAAGCCATAACTCAACTTCAGTTTCCCCATAACAAGAAATCTATGCAGTCCTTTTTCGAGCAAATCAATTTTGTGAGGAAATTCACTCCCAATTTTGAAGAAGTCATCAAACCCTTAGAAAAGATGATGATATAGCAGTTTTAATATTTCTAAAATAATCCTTTCGTTCATCACTCCCAATTTTGAAGAAGTCATCAAACCCTTACAAAAGATGATTTGTAGAGATGTTGAATTTAAGTGGGATGATGAACGAAAGGATTATTTTAGAAATATTAAAACTGCTATATCCCAGGCCCCTATGCTACGAATTCTCGATTTCAATAAGGATTTCTTCCTCTATACTTTCGCCTCCGACTAGTCGTTAGCTGCAGTATTGACTCAAAAGGATTATGACAACAATGAGGCTCCGATTTCATTCATGAGAACTAATCTCCATGGATCCGAACTTAACTATCCTATTGTTGACAAACAAGCCTATGTGGTATACAAGTCATTAAAACACTTCAGGTCTTACATCCTCAAGAACCACACTAAAGTGATTGTGCCTCACCTTGCAGTCCGATCCTTGTTTAGTCAGCAAGATATGGGGGAAATAAGAGGGAAATGGATGGAAGTGGTTCAATAATTTGATCTAGATATAAAACCCACCAAACTAATTAAAGTGGAAAGGGAAAGGGTTGTGCAAACTCATAGCTGAAGCCCAGGACCAAGTAAATGAAGATTTTGGATGGGAGACTAAAATGGAATTATGGTGTGGTGAAGCTTCATACATTTACCAGGGCTAGAGTCTTGGTATGAGAATTTATCTTATCTTCTACACCATGGAACTTGTCCAGAAAATATCAACCCGAGAGAAAGGGGAGCTCTCAAGTTAAAATCTGCACAATATCGCCTCATAAATTTGGTACTCTTTCAGATTAACTATGATGGGGTATTCTTAAGATGTCTCAAATGTGAAGACGCAAATAAATTTCTAAAGGAGCTCCATGATGGCCTTGCCAGTGGACATTTCACAGGAAATACCACCGCTCATAAGATACTGAGAGATGACTATTATTGGCCCACCTTATTCAGAGACGCTCACACCTATGCCAGGAACTATAAAACTTGTTGTTATAACCCTAAAATGCACCATACAGGTTTACCTGGCATCAGGCCAACTCATGCCTCTTCCTAGCCAAAACCATGCTGAGCAATTCCTCAAAAAACCACTTAAAACAAACAACCCGCGCCCTAACTTCTCACTGGGCGCGGGCAACCGCTTGCTGTCCTTTTACTGCATGTGGGCATCCGCGGGCTAGCCCAAAACAGCCCGCGGGTACCTAACAAAGCAAAAAATCAGGAAAGTTTCCGCCGGGACACGAGGTTTTTTGTCAGTTAACTGAAACTCTCCGCCATGCATGGCCGAGAGTTCGCATGAAACCCTAGCTCTTCCTAGCCTATAAAAGGAAGGGTAGGGGTACTAATCAAAGGAGGAAAAAATCATAGCAAAGGAACTCTGCCAAATTGCCAAGTCAGTTTTGTCCCAACCCTTTAGCCTTGCCTCAAGCTTTAGGAGAAATACATGCAGCAACAGTTGGAGGACAAAAAGAAGAGGAGGAGCCCAGGATCAGGATCGAGGAACGGTGGACGATCTCATAAATCATTGTAAGTTGGTTCATATTGAGATTAATGAAAAAGATACTTTTCCCGTCCCAAATACATAAGTCTCATCTATGTTATTTGATTTATGTTTTATCTCTAACCCCCTAGTAGATCAGTAGCATGCATGCA
>ML777622.1:654159-691858 GCA_009831015.1 Picea engelmannii | reverse complement strand
AGCTCTTCCTAGCCTATAAAAGGAAGGGTAGGGGTACTAATCAAAGGAGGAAAAAATCATAGCAAAGGAACTCTGCCAAATTGCCAAGTCAGTTTTGTCCCAACCCTTTAGCCTTGCCTCAAGCTTTAGGAGAAATACATGCAACAGCAGTTGGAGGACAAAAAGAAGAGGAGGAGCCCAGGATCAGGATTGAGGAACGGTGGTCGATCTCAGAAATCATTGTAAGTTGGTTCATATTGAGATTAATGAAAAAGATACTTTTCCTGTCCCAAATACATAAGTCTCATCTATGTTATTTGATTTATGTTTGATCTCTAACCCCCTAGTAGATCAGTAGCATGCATGCATAGTTTTGTCTTGATTGCAGGAAGCTTTGTGGAAGGAGCAACAGTAGCAAAGAGATAACAACTCAACGGAGGATCTACTTCAACCGTTGAAAAAGGTTGGTTTATTCTTCCCGTGTTTGCCTGAGAAAAGGGGTTGAGATTTTGGGTAGAAGGTTAAAAGTTAAATATTAAGGGTCATGATCTGCGTATAAGCTTAGAGCCCTATCTTGTTAGTCCGTAGGGTAGATTACCCCACAACACTTGTTAGATAATCACATGGAGAGACAAGAGAGCAGTAATCCCCCTCCAACCAATGACTGTCTCTAGGCCGTTCGAGCAATGGGGGTTGGATATCATAGGATAAATTACACAAGTTCTTAAAAACAACACAATTATATACTTATTGCCACCGATTATTTCACAAAGTAGGCAAAGGCCATCCCTCTGACTCACATAAATGAGAAGGTGGGGATCTAATTTTTAGAACAACAATTGATCACAAGGTTTGGTGTCCCTTCTATTCTAGTTCTTGATAATGCAACTTATTTTTCTTCCACTCTATTGACAGAGTTTTCTCTAGACAAAGGAATCATAATTAGGTACTCTGCAAATTATTATCCATAGGGAAACAGTGTGGCATAATCAACCAATAAGAACCTAGTGAGAATATTAAAAAGGACGATTGCATATAACCAGAGGAATTGGAATAATCTACTCCATAACGCTCTGTGGGATGATAGAATCACACCCAAGGAAGTTATAGGAAATTCCCTGTACTTCCTATTTTACGGATAGGAATCCATTCTCCCAAATGGGCTCTATCTTTCATCTCTTCAAGTAGCCCAAGATTCCAATGGGGAACCCTCATCAATCATACAACAAAGAATTGATAAAATGCTCATGCTAGAAGAAGAGAGAAGAAAGGATAAGTCAAAGTTCCTATCTCACCAATAGATAGTGAAAAGATGGTTTGATAAGCATTAATCTAAAGAAAATAATTTTGAAGTACGAGACATAGTCCTAAAATGTGATAGAGCGAATGAGCCAAAAGGGAAACATTCTAAGTTTCAGAATCTGTGGCTCGGACCTTTCTAGGTGGATGAGAAGATTGGGGCGGGCACTTATCGGTTACAAAATCTGAGGGGGGAAGATGACGCCCTTCCTGTTAAACGAGAATCCCCTTGCGGACAAGTGGATTTCCTCTTGGATACTAGACCCCTATGACCAAGTCAGAAAAGTGCTATTGTGGACACTGACATTCCTTTTCATGAAGCTAAACTATTCAAAGAAGAAGAAGGAAGAAGGGTAAATACCTTTTAACGATGTTTTTCCTTGCTCGATCTAGGTTGATCTTGATCTCCAAGTTCTTCAGAAGGTTCTTCAATACAATGAGCAACAACAACGAAACATACTTCCTAATCTACCATGATTATCTTCATAATGGATCTATGAAAGAAACAAGTTCATGAAACGTACACAAACTTTAAAGGAAACAGTCCAAGCATAGATTTATATTAATGAAAACAAAGTGAAATTCTTACAACCATAGATGTAGGTGTAGAAGCTTCACCAAGTTCTCTTTGTCTAGACCCTTTCTCAAATAATCCACACAGAGTGATGATGCTTCAATGATATCTCCCTTATGAGATCA
The DNA here is from genome assembly GCA_009831015.1 of Picea engelmannii. NCBI lineage: Eukaryota > Viridiplantae > Streptophyta > Pinopsida > Pinales > Pinaceae > Picea > Picea engelmannii. The sequence goes on along the minus strand of ML777622.1, from coordinate 689,881 downwards.
TAAGTTTGATGCCCTCAATGTCTCTCCCTTTCACCATGAAGAGGCCTCCTTATATAGGCTTGGAGAGGCCTAACCACTTAAGATATTCTTGGGATAATTTGAGGATTCTTCTCCTTTAGTTTTGGATCTTCCCTAAGATTGAGCCTTGACCTCAGATCCAAATCCAACCAACTCCAGATATGAAGGGATTCTTCCCTGATTTCTCTCAACAGTCCAAAATTCACTTAAAATAGGCCAACGCTCCCTCATAATGGGGTATATAGCATTTTAACACTCCTCCAAAAGAGGTCACAGAGTGTTGGCACTCCTTGACAGTCTATAGGGGAGTGTTGCCTTCCCAAATTGATTTTTGAGTGGTTGTTTCCATGGAAAAAGACTTGTACTCTCTGTCAAATGATTTCTCCTCTTCAAAACCAATCTTTTGAGGTTTCTTTTGAGTGTTCTTGATAATGTTGTCCGAGAAACGACATAGGCAAGATGAAAATATGATTTTTGTGACACTTGCAGACAAAATGTGACACTTGTGACATTGGTACTGACGACACTAAGACATCATCCTAATGAGTAATTTTGATGTGTAACAAGTTTCCTCCCAAAGTGAGAAGTCAGAAGACAGGAACTGATGACTGAAGTACTTTGTAGAATTTTTCAATCAAGGGTATGGACTTAGAGAATTTGGAAGAAGCTTCACACAACCATCAAACAAATATTATGACATGTTTCAAACCCAAGGCAGGAATACCTATGCTTGAGTGATAAATACTTTCAAGGTATGGCTGCCATAAAATACACTGCGGATCCATAATTGTATTGAAAAAAGGTATATCCATTGAAGATACAATGTGGATATATACTCCTATGACCTGAATTGATCATAGCCACGAAGAATACATAGTGGATCTACAAGACAACAAGACATAGCCATAGACCAATACAAAGTGGATCTATGTAACAATATATGTGTCAGTATTCAAAAGAAACTTTGTCACAACCTGGGCAAAGTATATGTCAGAGTGATCACTCAACCCAAGGTCTTATTACCAATCTCGATGCAGTACGATTCTAACCATGTGAATAGATGTTCTCATGTCAAACATGGAAGAAACCACTTGATTACCAGTCGATGAGGTAAATCGTTAACAAGCATGAGGGAAATCACCATTGATGTCAATGATTCCCAAGGTACCTTATCACATTCCAGCGAATGTGAAAAAATGAGCTAAATTCGAACATCCATGGAATCATCTGATCAGGGGTCAATGATGTAAAGCCATTGTTGGAAGTGAGGAGGCCTGCCATTGAGCCATGCAGGTCCCAAGGTTCTAACTGGTTTCTAATTCTAATTTCCGAATAATGTGTTGAATTCGACAGAAATAGACTCGTCCCAGGATGGCCTTGATGTATCCCCCATCTACGACACAAAACTTACACTTAGATGTAACTTGGTGGATCAAATGAACATGGACTGACATGGGTATTGAAATAGGAAATTTGTGATGGTTGACTCTCGAGGTAGATACTTTCCTTGAACACTGAGGCACAACAACAAAAACATGACATGGGCCAAAACATGATGATGCAGTGGATAATGTGACTTTCATCGCGTGACCCAAAGGAGTAAAGAAGCTCAGAGGATTGGTTGAGTGCAGAGGTTCAACGGATGAAAATGTATGCAAAGACTAAGTTCTGTGTTCAAGGGAAACCGTAAGAGTGACTGGTGATGTTTTCAAAAACCGCTTGGCTTGCTTCCTTCAATATTTCCCCCCATCCAGATAGATGAGTACCTCTTTTTAATTTAACGAGCTCAAGGAGGGTAACACATGCTCGATATAACTCACCTTCGATAAGTCCCTCTTCCTTTTTTTAATGAACTGGAAGAAGTAAGGGTTTGGTCCCATATGGGCCCTTCAATGTATGACTTTTTAAATGAGTCCAGAAAAGGTAAACTCGGTGACTTTTCATGTTTAGAGAGTCTAAAAGGAACTTAAAGATGACTCCAGGGTTGTCCTTTTTCGTAATTTTAGTCTCACAAGGCCGAAAAAGAGATAAACTACCACTCAAAATATGCGCTTTCAAACTGTTTAATGAGTGTGAAAGGAAGCAAGATCACTTGACAATATTTTCATGTTTAGAGAGTCTTAAAAGAGATTTAAAGAAGACTCCATGGGGTTCCTTTTTCATATATCTTTTACGAGTGTGAAAAAGTGATAAACGTATACTCAGTTGCATTCTCATGTTTTTTACGAGCACAAGAAAGAACAAAGACTAAGCTTGATATTCTGCCCCCAGCTTGAAATCTAGTGGATTAACTCTAGAATGATCATCAAAGGCTGGAGACATGCCCCCCAAGCTTCAAGTCATTCACCGACTTTGAGGTTGTCACTAATTTTTGTACTATATGGAGAAAAAGGATAAGGGTTGATAAAATGAAGGTTCAAATACGAGACCTAACGAAAGACTCGACTTGACATCTACGAGATCTAGCAAAAGACTCGACCTGACAAGAGAGGTGACTATTTAATTTTTTAATGAGCTTGACATAGAAAATGAACTATGCTCGAGGCTCTGGGTTGAATCCCTAGATTTCTATTTCATTTTTTAATGATCATGCTACAGAGAGGAAAAACTATGCTCATAGATTCTGTTTCATTTTTTAACGAGCTTGCCATAGAGAAGCGAAACCATGCTCATGACTTTTGTTTCATTTTTTAACAAGCTTGCCACATAGAAGAGAAACTATGTGCATGGCCTCTTTTTGATTTTTTAATGAGCATGCCACAGAGAAGAGAAACTATGCTCATAGCTTATGTTTCAATTTTTAACAAGATTGTGACAAAGAAGAAAAACTATGCTCGTTGAATCTTCTTGATCATGGCTTCCAAGAGGACAACGCTATGGAACGACACCATGTCAAGGAACAAAACTTGGTCATGGCTTCCAAGAGATATTCACTGGATGGAAGAAGAATTCTCTGGAAGGAACACATGTCGAGGGCCATGACAAAGTTAAGGAGATTAGGCTCAAATATCCCTATCAAAGATATCACCATGGAAACTGCCATCTCTAAGTCATGTTCATTGACAACATAAGGCATGGGAGATAACGCCACATAATTGACCTATGGCAGGGGTGATACCGATTGCATATAAGACTCGTTTAGGGAGTTCATTGGGTTTATGGTCAAGTTAGAGCCAATAAATGGAATTTGATCAATAGTTACCATTCTTCCATCGTGCGGGAAAGATATCACACGAAAAATAGTGGACACAATAGATTTCATTCCATAGACATAATCTCACCCAAGGAGTAAATCAAAATCCAAGGGGTCCTGGACTACCATAACATCAATAAAGACAGTTTTCCCTCCCAAATTTATGGGAAAATAAAGAAGGATCCATAAAGGGTGACTGGTTCTTCTGTTAAAAGAGAACAAAGCCTAGGTAACTGGCACAAGCTGAGGATAACCCAAATCTTACCAAGCATTTGAGGACAAAATACTAACAGGCAAACCTTCATCTATCAGTGTCTGAGGAACAACCTGACCACAAAGTTGTACTATAACCTTGAAAGGAATGTGAGAGGGAAGACGAGGTCCAGTTAGAGCACCCCAATTAAAAAGGATGACCTTATTACTTGGAGGGGGTTTCATGGGAGAAAGATGAATTCCCCCCAGCATGGTAGATTTTGTATCAACGAGAAAAACATGGGCATAATTGGGTTTACTCTCTAGAGGGAGAGTAGGGTCAATCAATGATGGGAACATATTGACCATGATGGAACTCTTTAGAGGAAGAGTGGGATTGAACGATGAAGTAATTAGAACAACCACATTGGCACTCCTCAGATGAAGGGTGGGACTGACCAAGGAAGGAACTGGATCAGTCACTTTGACACTCTTCGGAGGAAGAGTGGGATCGACCAATGGCAGAACCGAAGGAACCAATTTGACACTCTTCAATGGAGGATTGGTATCGATTGATGGTAGAACTATATCAACCACTTTGGCACTCATCATAGGAGGAGGAGGATTGACCGATGAAGTAACCAGAGAAACCACTTTGGCACTCCTTAATGGAGGAGTGGGATCAACCGATGGCAGAAGAAGATTGACCACTCTGGCACTTTTCAGAGGAGGACTAGGATTGACTGATGAAGTAACCAAAGAAACCACTTTGGCACTCCTTAATGGAGGAGTGGGATTGACCAATGGCGGAACGAGATCGACCACTTTGGAACTCTTCAGAGGAGGAGTGGGATTGACCGATGAAGTAACTTGAGCAACCACTTTGTCAACTAGTTTAACAAAGGACGTGACCAGATTGACAACATGATCATCTAGACTGACCGGGGATGGAACCAGATTGACAATTCCATCAACTAATGATGGGTTGGGGGAAATATTATGATAACCAGTTGGGAGGTGAAGATTTTCCAAAAGAGAATAAGTCTCATCCATACGAGGAAAAAGGTGAGAATAATGATCACCTTCGCATAACATACAAGGAAATTTGACAGTTGTCTTCTTCTTACCAACCTTAATGTCACCAGTTGATGGGATGTCACCAGCATGTATAACAGAGGCCGATGATGTGGAGGACAACATTTCTAAGACCTTGGGAAGACCAGGGCAATCCCTTAGAAGGTGGTCATCCTTACAAAGACTGCAAGGGAATTTGGGTTTTAGATTCTTCATTTTAATCTTGTTCACCTCATCAACACTCCCAATACTATTAACAGTAGTTGGTTTCTTAGATCCAACATCTGACGTAGTTGGAGGCTTGGTATTTTTTGGGTTCTTCTTCTTCTTCTCTTTCCGTTTCTTCCTCTTCTGATTAGCCTAGCTACTTGATTTATAGATTTCACTAGGCAAAGAAGGAGAAAAGGATGGAGACTTAATGGATGAAGAAGGAGAAAATTTGACATGAAGTTGACGTGTGGGTGGTGTACTAACATCTGAAGTATTATGTGCAACTAAAGCGCTAGGAGGATTCGAGATCACCAGAGTGGGGAATAACCAAGCTGGTAATCCGATGATGAGTCTCAAAAGACTCAGTGTGGCAATGTTCAGAGGACCAAAGTTTCCAAAAGAAGGAAAGGTGAAAGGTTCCTCAGGACAAGGGGTTCCTCCATTGGCACTCCCAAGAGTTGATGCCATTAACACTGACTCGACCTAAGGTCCACTAAGTAAAACAAACAACATAAGCTATGAATCTAAAATCAAACAATCACACAAAACTTCCCATAATGAAACTACTAGTTGGTAATGAAATCCAACATTGTGAGATCAGTATAGGAAGGGGCGGGGATAGAGTGGGTGGATCAGTTATGTTGGCGACCTGCTTAATGGACTTACACCTTGGTGCAATCTTCCACACAGTAAATGTGGATTTACCATCCAAGGAGCCCGAGTGAGTTTGACCAATGTTTGTTCCAGCTATAGTGAGACTTCCCTTCATCATCACCTCGTGTAAGACCCTGAATATTATGGATACTAAGGTCACCAAATCACAGTCATCCCCTGGGCAGGTATAGTCGATAGTCTAGTCCGAACGTATGGAAAGGATAACAAGTCCGAAATACTTCGAGATAATTGAGGAAAAATGGACTGGTATAACTCCAGAGGACCCCGAACGGATTCCGAATTCACGAAGCACTGAGACCAAATGAATACAGTTGAACCTCAAGAATAACCCCTAATATATGATCTAACTACTACGAATTGTTGAACCACGGAGGGATAATCTCTATAAATCTCCCAAATGTGACCTAATGTGTAACCATTGTGTGAGAGGGGGATCCCAGAAAGCCTATACGACAATTGGATTTTCTCTCCCTATCACAAGATGCTAATTTTTGTTTGACAACTTTGGAAAGTTATCCTTTCAACCTATTCCAAAGCCCTACACCTTAAGCTAACGTAGGTTTGCTAATAGAAAATGTAAAAATATTTGATGAATTTTAGTTAAGCGCTTGATTTTAAGGTTTTTGTTTACTCAGAGGTGTATTGTTGGCCCTTGACCAAGTTTTGAGGAGCACTTGGTCATATTTGACCGTTTTGGGGACTTCAATAGCTTGTCAAAGATGGAGCGCCAGACAAAGCAGAGATCATGGGATCTCAGCCCACTTTTGGGCCCCTTTTTGGGTTTTGGGAAAATGTAATGGGAAAGGGATGTCAGGCCATGGGTTCACCAACACTTAGGCCCACTTTTGTATGTATAAATAGATGTCTAGGAAAAGTAAGTAAGCGGACGGTAGCCTTGATGTATCCCCCATCAACGACATGAAACTAACACAGAGATGTAATTTGATGGATCAAATAACATGGACTGACATGGGTATTGAAACAAGAAATTTGTGATGGTTGACTCTTGAGGCAGATACTTCCCTTCAACACTGAGGCACAATAGCCGAAACATGACATGGACTAAAACATGATGATTCAATAGATACTGTGACTTTCATCGGATTACGTGAAGGAGTAAAGAAACTCGGAGGATTGGTTCAGTGAAAATGTTCAACGGATGAAAATGTATGCAAAGACTAAGTGTCATGTTTAAAGGAAACCATACGAGTGACTGGTGATGTTTTCAAAAACCGCTTGGCTTGCTTCCTTCAATATTTTCCCCCATCTAGATAGATGAGTACCTCTTTTTAATTTAACGAGCTCGAGGAGGGTAACACATGCTCGATATAACTCACCTTTGATAAGTCCATCTTCCTTTATTTAACGAACTAGAAGAAGTAAGGATTCGGTCTCATATGGGCCCTTCAATGTATGATTTTTTAAACGAGTCCAGAGAAGGTAAACTCGGTGATTTTTCATGTTTAGAGAGTCTGAAAGGAACTTAAAGATGACTCCAGGGTTGTCTTTTTTCGTAATTTTAGTCCAGCGAGGTCAGAAAAGAGATAAACTATCACTCGAAAGATTACCTTTCAAACTATTTAATGAGTGTGAAAGGAAGAAAGATCACTTGACAATATTTTCATGTTTAGAGAGTCTGAAAAGAGATTTAGAGAAGACTCTAGGGGGTTCCTTTTTTGTATATCTTTTACAAGTCCGAAAAAGTAATAAAAGTATACTCGGTTGCATTCTCATGTTTTTTACGAGCACGAGAAAGAACAAAGACTAAGCTCGATATTCTGCCCCCATCTTGAAAGCTAGTGGCTTAACTCCAGAATGATCATCAAAGGCCGGAGACATGCCCCCCAAGCTTCAATTCATTCACCGACTTTGAGGTTGTCACCAATTTTTGTACTAGATGGAGAAAACAGATAAAGATGGATGAAATGAAGGTTCAAGTATGAGACCTAACGAAAGACTCGACTCAACATCTATGAGATTTAGCAAAAGAATCGAACTACCAGGAGAGGTGACTGTTTCATTTTTTAACGATCTTGACACAGGAAAAGAACTATGCTCGAGGCTCTAATTTGAATCCCTACATTTCTATTTAATTTATTAATGATCTTGTTACAGAGAGGAAAAATTATGCTCATAGCTTCTGTTTCATTTTTTAACGATCTTTCCACAGAGAAGAAAAACCATGATGATGACTTTTGTTTCATTTTATAACAAGCTTGCCACAGAGAAGAGAAACTATGCTCATGGCCTCTGTTTGATTTTTTAACGAGCATGCCACAGAGAAGAGAAAATATGCTCATAGCTTTTGTTTCATTTTTTAACGATCTTGCGACAAAGAAGAGAAACTATGCTCGTTGAATCTTCTTGATCATGACTTCCAAGATGATAATGCTCTAGAAGGACACCATGTCAAGGGACAAAAATCGGTCATGGCTTCCAAGAGATCTTGACTGGATGGAAGAAGAATGCTCTGGAAGGAACACATGTTGAGGGCCATGACAGGGGTAAGGATATCAAGCTCCAATAGCCCTACCAAATAGATCACCATGTCAACTGCCAGCTCTAAGTCATCTTCATCAACAACAGAAGGCACGGGAGATAACGCCACATAATTGACCTATGGCAGGGGTGATACCGACTACATATAAGACCCATTTAGGGAGGTCATTGGGTTTATGGTCAAGTTAGGGCCAATAAATGAAATTTGATCAATAGTTACCATTCTTCCATCACGAGGGAATGATAACACAGGAAAAATAGTGGACACAATAGCTTTCATGGCATAGACATAATCTTTCCCAAGGAGTAAATCGAAATCCAAGGGGTCCTGGACTACCATAACATCAATAAAGAAAGTTTTCCCTCCCAAATTTATGAGAAAATAAGGAAGGATCCCTAAAGGGTGACTGGTTCTTCTGTTAAAAGAAAACAAAGTTTGGGTAACCAGCACAAGCTGAGGATAACCCAAAGCTTGCCAAGAAATTGAGGATAAAATACTAACATACGAACCTTCATCTATCAGTGTCTGAGGAACAACTTGAGAACAAACTTGTACTGTAACCTTGAAAGGAATGTGAGAGGGAAGCCGAGGTCCAATTAGCGCACCCCCATCAAAAAGGATGGCCTTATTACTTGGAGGGGGTTTTGCGGGAGAAAGATGAATGCCCCCCAACACGGTAGATTCTATATCAGCGAGAAAAACATGGGCATAATCGGGTTTACTCTCTAGAGGGAGAGTAGGGTCGATCGATGATGGGATCATATTGACCACGTTGGAACTCTTCAAAGGAAGAGTGGGATTGAACGATGAAGTAACCGGAACAACCACTTTGGCACTCTTCGGATGAAGGGTGGGACTGACCAAGGAAGGAACTAAATCAGCCAGTTTGACACTTTTCAGAGGAAGACTGGGATTTACTGTTGGAATAACCGAAGCAACCAATTTGGCACTCCTTAATGGAGGATTGCGATTGATTAATGGCGGAACCAGATCGACCAATTTGGCACTCGTCAGAGGAGTGGGATTGACCGATGAAGTAACCAGAGAAACCACTTTGGCACTCCTCAATGGAGGAGTGGGATCGACCGATGGCGGAAGTAGATCGACCACTTTGGCACTCTTCAGAGGAGGAGTGGGAATGACTGATGAAGTAATCGGAGAAACCACTTTGTCTCTCCTCAATGAAGGAGTGGGATCGACCGATGGCGGAACTAGATCGACCACTTTGGCACTATTCAGAGGAGGAGTGGGATTGACTGATGAAGTAACTAGAGCAACCACTTTGTCAACTGGTGTAACTAAGGACGTGACCAAATTGACAACATGATCAACCAAACTGACCGAGGATGGAACCGGATTGACCATTCCATGAACTAATGATAGGTTGGGGGAAATATTATGATAACTAGTTGGGAGGTGAAGCTTTTCCAAAAGAGAAGAAGCCTCGTCCATACGAGGAAAAAGGTGAGAATAATGATCACCTTTGCATAACATACAAGGAAATTTGAAAGTTGTATTCTTCTTACCAACCTTCACGTCACTAGTTGACGGGATGTCACCAGCATGTATAGTAGAGGCCAATGATGTGGAGGACCACATTTCTAAGACCTTGGGAAGACCAGGGCAGTCCCTTAGAAGGTGGCCACCCTTACAAAGACTGCAAGGGAATTTGGGTTTCATATTCTTCATTTTAATCCTATTCACCTCATGAACACTCCTAGTACTATTAACAGTAGCTGGTTGCTTAGATCCAACATCTAACATAGTTGGAGGCTTGGTATTTTTTGGTTTCTTTTTCTCTTTCCATTTCTTCCTCTTCTAATCAACCTGGCTACTTTCTTTAGATATTTCACTAGGCGAAGAAGAAGAAAAGGAAGGATACTTAATGGGTGAAGAAGGAAAAAATTTGACATGAGGTTGACGTGTGGGTGGTGTACTGAAATCTGAAGTATTAGGTGGAGCTGAAGCGCTGGGAGGATTCAAGATCATCGGACTAGGGAATAACCAAACCAGTAATCCGATGGTGAGTCTCGGAAGACTCAGTGTGGCAATGTATGAAGGACCAAAGTTTCCAAAAGAGGGAAAGGTGAAAGGTTCCTCAGGACAAAGGGTTCCTCCATTGGTACTCCCAGGAGCTGATTCCGTTAACACTGACTCGACCTAAGGTACACTAGGTAAAACAAACAACACACACTATGAATCTAAAAGAAAATAATCAAAAAAAACTTCCCACAATGAAACCACTAGTTGGTGATGAAATCCAACATCGCGAGATAAATATAGGAAGGGGTGGGGATAGAGTGGGTGGATCAGTTACATTGTCAACCTGCTTAACAGACTTATGCCTTGGTGCGAGCTTCCACACAGTAAATGTGGATTTACCATCCAAGGAGCCTGACTGAGTTTGACCAATGTCTATTCCAGGTACTGTGAGACTTCCCTTCACTGTCACCTCGTGTAAGACCCTGAATATTATGGCTACTAAGGTCACTAACTCATAATCAACCCCTGGGCAGGTACAGTTGACAGTACAGTCGTAACATATGGGCAGGATAACAAGTCTGAAATCCTTCGAGATAATTGAGGACAAATGGACTGGTAGAACTCCAGAGGACCTCGAACGGATTCAAAATTCACGAAGCACTGAGACCAAATGAAGACAATTGAACCTCAAGAAGAACCCCGAATATAAGATATGACTACTATGAATGGTTGAACCACGGAGGGATAATCCCTGTAACTCTCCCGAATGCAACCTCATGCATAACCCCTGTGTGAGAGGGGGATCCCAGAAAGCCTATATGACAATTGGATTTTCTCTCCCTATCGCAAGATGCTAATGTTTGTTTGAAAACTTTGGAAAGTTATCCTTTCAACCTATTACAAAGCCCTACACCTTAAGAAAATGCAGGTTTTCTAACAAAAAATGTAAAAATGTCTATTGAATTTTAGTTAAGTGCTTGATTTTAAGGTTGTTGTTTACTCAGAGGTGTATTGTTGGCCCTTGACCAATTTTTGAGGAACACTTGGTCATATTTGACCATTTTTGGGACTTCGACAGCCTGTCAAAGATGGAGCACCAGACGAAGCATAGATCATGGGATCTCGGCCCACTTTCGAGCCCCATTTTGGGTTTTGGGACAATGTAATGGGAAAGCTATGTCGGCCTGTGGGTTCACCTACACTTAGGCCCACTTTTGTATGTATAAATAGATGTCTAGGCAAAGCAAGTAAGAGGATGGTAGCCTTGATGTATCCCCCATAAACAACATGAAACTGACACAGAGTTGTAATTTGGTGGATCAAATGAACATGGACTGACATGGGTATTGAAATAGGAAATTTGTGATGGTTGACTCTCGAGGTAGATACTTCCCTTGAACACTGAGGCACAACAACAGAAACATAACATGGACCAAAACATGATGATGCAGTGGATACTGTGACTTTCGTCGGGTGACCCAAATGAGTAAAGAAGCTAAGAGGATTGGTTTAGTGCAGAGGTTCAACAAATGAAAATGTATGCAAAGACTAAGTGTCGTGTTCAAGGGAAACCTTAAGAGTGGCTGGTGATGTTTTCAAAAACCATTTGGCTTGATTCCTTCATTATTTTCCCCCATCCAGATAGACGAGTACCTCTTTTTAATTTAACAAGCTCAGGGAGGGTAACACATGCTCAATATAACTCACCTTTGATAAGTCCCTCTTCCTTTGTTTAACGAATTGGAAGAAGAAGGGTTCGGTCCCATATGGGCCCTTCAATGTATGATATTTTAAACGAGTCCAGAGAAGGTAAACTCAGTGATTTTTCATGTTTATAGAGTCTAAAAGGAACTTAAAGACGACACCAGGGTTGTCCTTTTTCGTAATTTTAGTCTCATGAAGCACGAGGCCAAAAAAGAGATGAACTACCACTTGAAAGATGCCTTTTCAAACTGTTTAATGAGTGTGAAAGGAAGCAAGACCACTCGACAATATTTTCATGTTTAGAGAGTCCGAAAATATCTTTAAAGAAGACTACAGGGGGTTCCTTTTTCATATAGATTTTATGAGTCCGAAAAAGTGATAAAAGTCTACTCGGTTGCGTTCTCATGTTTTTTATGAGCATGCAAAAGAACAAAGAATAAGCTCGATATTCTGCCCCCATCTTGAAATCTAGTGGCTTAACTCTAGAATGATCATCAAAGGCTGGAGACATGCCCCCCAAGATTCAATTCATTCACCGACTTTGAGGTTGTCACGAATTTCGATACTAGATGGAGAAAAAGGATAAGGGTCGATAAAATGAAGGTTCAAATACGAGACCTAAAGAAAGACTTGACTTGAAATCTACGATATCTAGCAAAAGACTCGACCTGACAGGAGAGGTGACTGTTTCATTTTTTAATGAGCTTGACATAGAAAAGGAACTATGCTCGAGGCTCTAGGTTGAATCCCTAGATTTCTATTTCATTTTTTAACGAGCTTTCTACAGAGAGGAAAAACTATGCTCATAGCTTCTGTTTCATTTTTTAACGAGCTTGCCACAAAGAAGAGAAACCATGCTCATGACTTTTTTTTTCATTTTTTAACAAGCTTTCCACAAAAAAGAGAAACTATGCCCATGGCCTCTGTTTGATTTTTTAACTAACATGCCACAGAGAAGAGAAACTATGCTCATAGCTTTTGTTTCATTTTTTAATGAGCTTGCGACAAAGAAGTGAAACTATGCTTGTTGAATCTTCTTGATTATGGCTTCCAAGAGGATAACGCTCTGGAAGGACACCATGTCAAGGGACACAACTCGGTCATGGATTCCAAGAGATCTTCACTGGATGGAAAAAGAATGCTTCAGAAGGAACACATGTTGAGGGCCACGATAGGGGTAAGGATATCAGGCTCCAATAGCCCTACCTAAGAGATCACCATGTCAAGTGCCACCTCTAAGTCATCTTCATAGACAAAAGAAGGCATGGGAGATAACACCACATAATTGACCTATGGCAGGGGTGATACCGACTGCATATAAGACCCATTTAGGGAGGTCATTGGGTTTATGGTTAAGTTAGGGCCAATAAATTAGATTTGATCAATAGTTACTATTCTTCCATCGTGCGGGAGAGATATCACACGAAAAATAGTGGACACAATAGCTTTCATGGCATAGACATAATCTCTCCCAAGGAGTAAATCGAAATCCAAGGGGTCTTGGACTACCATAACATCAATAAAGAAATTTTTCCCTCCCAAATTTATGGGAAAATAAGGAAGGATCCCTAACGGGTGACTTGTTCTTCTGTTAAAATCGAATAGAGTCTGGGTAACCGACACAATTTGAGGATAAACCAAAGCTTTCCAAGAAATTGAGGACAATATACTAACAAACAAACCTTCATCTATCAATGTCTGAGGAACAACCCGACCACAAACTTGTACTATAACCTTGAAAGGAATGTGAGAGGGAAGATGAGGTCTAGTTAGGACACCCCAATAAAAAAGGATGGCCTTATTACTTGGAGGGGGTTTCGTGGGAGAAAGATGAATGCCCCCCAACATGGTAGATTTTGTATCAACGAGAAAAACATTGGTAGAATCAGGTTTACTCTCTAGAGGGAGAGTAGGGTTGATCGATGATGGGATCAGATCGACCACGTTGGAAATATTCAGAGGAAGAGTGGGATTGAATGATGGAGTAACTGGAACAACCACTTTGGCACTCTTCGGATGAAGGGTGAGACTGACCTAGGAAAGAACTGGATCAGTCACTTTGACACTCTTCACAGGAAGAGTGGGATCAACCAATGGTAGAACCGGAGCAACCAATTTGGTACTCCTCAATGGAGGATTGGGATCAATTGATGGTGGAACCATATCAACAAATTTGGCACTCGTCAGAGGAGGAGTGGGATTGACCGATGAAGTAACCAGAGAAACAACTTTGGCACTCCTCAATGGAGGAGTGGGATCGACCGATGGCGGATGCAGATCGACCACTTTGGCACTCTTCAAAGGAGGAGTGGGATTGAACAATGAAGTAACTGGAGAAACCACTTTGGTACTCCTCAATGGAGGAGTGGGATCGACCAATGGAAGAACCAGATCGACCACTTTGGCACTCTTCAGAGGAGGAGTGGGATCAACCGATGAAGTAATCGGAGAAACCACTTTGTCAACTGGTTTAACTAAGGATGTGACCATATTGACAACATGATCAACCAGACTGACCGGGGATGGAACCAAATTGACCATTCCATCAACTAACGACGAGTTGGGGGAAATATAACGATAACCAGTTGGGAGGTGAAGCTTTTCCAAAAGAGAAAAATCCTCGTCCATACGAGGAAAAAGGTGAGAATAATGATCACCTTCGCATAACATACAAGGAAATTTGACAGTTTTCTTCGTCTTACCAACCTTAACATCACTAGTTGAAGGGATGTCACTAGCATGTATAGCAGAGGCCGATGATGTGGAGGACCACATTTCTAATACCTTGGGAAGACCAGGGCAATCCCTTAGAAGGTGTTCACCCTTACAAAGTATGTAAGGGAATTTGGGTTTCAGATTCTTCATTTTAATATTTTTCACCTCATCAACACTCCCAGTAATATTAACAGTAGTTGGTTGCTTAGATCCAACATCTGACATAGTTGGAGGCTTGGTCTTTTTTGGGGTCCTCTTCTTCTTCTCTTTCCGTTTCTTCCTCTTCTGATCAACCTGGCTACTTTCTTTAGATCTTTCACTAGGAGAATAAGGAGAAAAGGAAGGAGACTTAATGGGTGAAGAAGGTGAAAAGTTGACATGAGCTTGACATGTGGGTCGTGTACTGAAATATGAAGTATTAGGTGTAGCTGAAGCTCTGGGAGGATTCGAGATCACCAGAGTGGGGAATAACCAAACCGGTAATCCGATGGTAAGTCCCAGAAGACTCAGTGTGGCAATGTATGGAGGACCAAAGTTTCCAAAAGAAGGAAAGGTGAAAGGTTCCTCGATACAAGGGGTTCCTCCATTGGTACTCCCATGAGTTGATGCCATTAACACTAAATCGACCTAAGGTCCACTAAGTAAAACAAACAACACACACTCTGAATCTAAAAGAAAACAATCAAACAAAACTTCCAACAACGAAACCACTAGTTTGTGATGAAATCCAAGATCGTGAGATCAATATAGGAAGGGGCAGGGATAGAATGGGTGGTTCAGTTACGTTGGAGACCCGCTTAATGGACTTATGCCTTGGTGCAAGCTTCCACACAGTAAATGTGGATTTACCATCCAAGGAGCTCGAGTGAGTTTGACCAATGTCTGTTCCAGGTATAATGAGACTTCCCTTCACTATCACCTCGTGTAAGACTCTGAATATTATGGCTACTAAGGTCACCAACTCCCAGTCAGACCCAAGGTAGGTATAGTCAACAGTCCAGTTTGAACGTATGGGCAGGATAACAAGTCTGAAATCCTTCGAAATAATTGAGGACAAATGGACCGGTAGAACTCCAGAGGACCCTGAATGAATTCAGAATTCATGAAGCACTGAGACCAAATGAAGACAATTGAACCTCAAGAAGAACCTTGTTGGCCCTTGACCAAGTTTTGAGGAACACTTGGTCATATTTGACCATTTTTGGAGTTTGATAGCTTGTCAAAGATGGAGCGCAATGCGAAGCAGAGATTGTGGAAGCCTGACCCCTTTCTTGAGTCCATTTTGGGTTTTGGGGGATAATGTAATGGGTATGGGATGTCTTCCCATGGGTTTACCCATGTTTAGGCATATTTTGTAAAGTATAAATAAGCAGCTAGGCAATGTAAGAGAGAAGAAGATAGGCTAAGTGCTAGTAAAGTCTTTGTGTATATTGTGTGACCGACTTGTAGAGCTGAGTGCAAGTGTTGTAAGTGCTAAGTGCACGGATTGTAAGAAGGCTATGAGCTAGATCTACTCAGGGAAGGAGGATCTGGAGAGGTCCGTGCATATCTCCTATCCTATGCAAAGTACAAGTGTGAGCTATGTGTTGTATCTCAATTGACCTAAGCTAATAAAGAAGAAGAATACTTTTTGGACGTAGCCCCAGGGTGGGGGTGAACCATGGTAACTTTGTGTGTTGTGCTTGGTGCTTAGACCTAATGTGTTGATCTCTTTCCATGTGTTGTGATTGATATGACTATGATATGTTCTTTTCTATGATATACTTATATAGATTCACTTTTCTTTGTGCTTCTTAGATGTGTGGGTGTAGATCTGACATATATGAAAGTGTTGAGTGCTAGACCTATTTTGTTGTTGCTAAGTTCTAAATTAACTTAGATCTAAGTGAATGCTGCGGTGCTCTGTGCCATCTACGGAGTGCCATGAGGGTTGAATACAAATGAATGACCTATGATAAAATTGCTTGCTAAGAGTAAGAAACACAGATCTGTGTCCTAGCTAAGGTTGCAGAAACTTGAGTCTTGCAACCAACCCTGCCTCTACCTCGGGTGAGACTTCATCTTCTTAGCAGGTGTTTCCAAAAGGGCTGGTAGTTAGGGTTTTGTTGGTGCGATGTTGAAGCATTGAACCTTGGGTCTTCCCCTTGTGCCAAAAAATGGTTCTATTTCCAGGACCTAAAACTGTGATTGTTGGGAACTGAGGAAGAAGAAACTTTGTGCAAAAAGAATCTCTGTGAGTAGATCTATTGCCCTATTGCATAGATTTTTACTCAACCTATGAAGCTTTGTGCTAGGAATAAGGTCAGATATGGAGAAAGGAAGATCAGATCCGAAGAAAAGAAGTGAGATCTGAACACTCTGTGCTCTAAGAAAATTAAAAGTGGAAAACTCTGAAAGAAAGAAGTCAGATCTGCAAAAAAGAGGTAAGATCTGTAAGCTCTGTGACCTAATAAAGGTAAGAATAGTCAAAAGTTCTTAGATCTGGAAGCTTCATGCTCTGTAGAAGTAAGATAAGTGATTTTTTTTTTGTTTCTAGAGCATAGATCTAAGTATGTTTGATAGATTCTGTCCTAGCTTAAAAAATAGGGCAGTACTAGATGAAAGAAATTTTGATATGAATAAATCTGATAAGTATAATGATAAATATGTTATACCTATGCATAGAAAGAATGTCTAGAATAACAAATGGATGTAGGATCCTAGAAAGAAATTTTTGAAGGCTAGCCATTATGATCCTAGAACGCAGTACAGGAAGAGTTGGGGATCATTAAAGAGAAAGAGAGGATTAACTCTTTGTTATAGTTGCACAAGACTAGGTCAACTTGCTAAGGAATTCCCTGGGAGAAAACATAGTTGCCTTTGTTGTAAGGCTATGGACCATGAAGTACTGGATTTCCCTAGAATGATTGCTAGACTTGAAAAGCTGAATATGGAGCAAGCAGACCCTGAAAGAGACCAAGAAACTAAGATTATAGAAGAACCCTAGCAAGAATTAGAGATTATGTTACTGGAAATGAAAGAAACCCTAAATGAACATAAAGATGCTAGTTTGTCAGAGATCTTGAAAGAAAAGGAGAAAATCGAAGTAAGAATAGGATACTTCAAAATCGACTGTGCTATAGATGAGGGAACACAAATGAACATTATGATAGAAAGTACTTGGGAAACCCTGGGAAGGCCTACTATGGTTCCTTCACTAGGAAGAATAGGGTTGTTTAAAGGAAAAATGGTAACCCTTTGTGGCAGAATTACCTAGATAGCTATGAGTACCCATGGAGCTTCGACAGAGGAAGAGTTCAAAGTCATTAGATTTATTGAGGACCATGCCCCATTTCCATATTTTCTAGGAAAGATCTGGATTGAAAAAGACTAGATATGGAGAAAAGAAGAAAAGGAAGCCCTAGAATAGAAGAAGCAAGAACTCATGGAATTTATGACTAGAAGGATCACCTACTTGATGGAGGAAAAAGAGAACGAATCTCAAATATTGAACACCAGGGACCTGGATGTCGAAGCTATAAGAGCATTAGAGGAACCACAGAAGACTGAAATTCCTAATCCATATGAGGAAGGAGTATTATCCTTGGATTTGAATAAAGAACCTCAACCACGTGAAGTGCCTATGTCGAGAAAAGATAAGACTCATAATGGAAAAAGGATGACCGAGATGAAGCTCACTAGGAAGAAGGCTAGGAAGATAAGTAAAAAGAGAGCTAAGATTGAAAAGTTACAAAAGGTTCTGGAGGAAACTTCGCAGAAGGAAAAACCACAGGAATTAAGCTTCGTCGGGATATCATAACAACGACATATACCACTTCACCAAGGCGAAGTAATAAAACCATTGAAATCTGATATAACCATTCAATTGATGCTTTGAATGGGTCAAAAAGCATTTATGGCCCACCACTAGACCATTCGACTATGCCATAATGGACAGAACATAAGTTAATGCAACCTCATACCTGTTGCAAGTAGACCGTTGCTAAGTTTCCCTACTTAGTCCATCGCACCACGCACCAAGAATACTTTTTTCTAAGTGATAATTTGAGCCCGAAACCTAAGATTACTTCACCCTGTGATCATTTCCTAGTACCCATACCGTTCACTATAGTCTCTGCATTCATTTCACACCGGAGATAAATTGACCCAAGCTTGTATGTCAGACGAGCTCAACAATGCTGAGAAAGTAGTTGAAGAAGTTTTGATTGACTTAATGACTAAGAGAGTCATCTCAGAGTGAATAATATCTACAGGATTCCAAGAATCGTCAATGAGAGGACCCTATGCCTTCCCTTCCACTACTCACGTTGATCCATCTCGGCTGACCGATGAGAAATAGACCAAGCACAGGGATGACATCGCAAATGCCAAGCTTATCCCACACATTCTACGTACTTACTTACCACCTCTAAGTGGTGCCATCAACTGTGACAATGTACCTTGCGACTTTGAGTACACTTTGATCACCACATACCTTTTGAAAGGGGTGCACGTAGTTCGTGCTGACTAGGATAAGCTTGTAGCACTGAAATTTACTGATTTTAACCTTGGAGATCATAAGGTTTACATCATGTTAGCCCCACATAAGTACTTAACCAGGACCAAAGGCAAGAATTCTAAGATTGTTCGGCAATCATGGACCCAGAACCTCATGTAGTCCACACTGCTTAATGTAATGAATATCCCGCACTTTGGCAAACACCAGGAAGTCAACGCATGCGTCAAGTTGTTGTTGTCCTGCTACCACAGAGGATACTTATGGTTGGACTGCCGCATCACTGTGGATCCAACCTTGATCAATTATATCACATGCCTTAGTATGCAAGGCCTTGACCCACAAGAATTTTACCCTAGAAAGACCTCAAATCAAGCAATAGCACAGAAGATAAAAGAACCTTATGGCAATGTCAAGAAAGGCACACGAGTCTACAAGGTAGCCTCTATCTAGAGTGGCGCAGTGTGCCTTACCTGTCAACTAATCACGGGAAAACTAGTTCACAAGAACAGACCAACACAAGTGACTAGATTTGTAGTCGACCTCACAGGGAAGTGCACTGAGGGACTATAGATGAACTAGGTGCAGTACCTTGTAAACCAGCTAGAGCTTGATTGCAGAGAAGTGCAAGACCAGGGGTACGAGTTCCACTTTAGTTGGTTGCTCATCCTAATCTCTTTCATCGCTTAGGAGCTACTAGAGGGTGCCACTTTTTTAGAGATTGAACCCTTCAAACCACTGGTCATGAAGTGATGTACGTTGTGGTACTCTAGCAACATGAACAAGCAGTGGAAATCCAATGTCATCTTCCATGCTTATTACAACCAATTGAAGAATGCAATCCAGTCTACACCGCACCTCACCCCAAACACACTTCATAGGTTTAGACCTTTGATAAAATTCAGCACAGACCGCCACTTCACCTATATCATAGTGCGCACTGATGAACACAAATAGCAGCTCCAGTCATACTACAAGTTGACAGAAGAAGACTTGGAGCAGATTACCAAGGAATGGTCAGCGGACCTCCTTGTTCCAGTGGACCCCGCAGAAATGTCCAACATGGAAAGCCATGAAGCTATGCCAGATACACCTAGACCAAGAAAGACCAAGAAGGATGATGAAGTTCAAGATATCCATAAAACATCCACGAAGACTACTTCAATCTCACCTATGCAGGGAGGCGATGGTGAAGAACTAGGTGTCACAGAGGTTGAGAAAAACAAAGGTGAGGTTACTCTGCCTAGAGAGGAGGAGGATCCCAGTAAGAAAAGGAAGATTACCCCACCAAATCCCTCATCACGAAATAAAACTAAGGCCACCTAGATTACGTTTAATACTACCCTCACACCAGACAACCTTGACTTCTTAATCGTTGAGTTGAATGATGCTTCACTAGAGATTGTAGAAAAGAGAGAAGCGAAGAAGGAGGAGGTATTCAGCCGAATCAAGAGAGAAATTCAAGAAGTGCAATAGGCACTCCAGTCTAGTCGATCATTTTCTAGTGTGCCCTTGATAATTGGAAAAATAGAAACGGGTGATGAGCCCACCCAATTACACCAGATCGCTGAGAAAGTCGAAGCTCACCTTCGACGAGCTCAAGAAGACACAGTGCAAGCCACCTAGGCTTTGATACAAGTAAAGAGCGCACTTGTAGAACAACAGAGTAAGGAAGAATGGGAAATTATTTCCCTGCAAGAGAAGTGGGATGAGGAAAAAGAACAGTTATAGCAGAGAAAGGACTAGTCCCTAGTAGAGAAACTTGAAGTACAGGAAAGGGTTCACAAAGCACTTTGCTCTGTGATGGTCATAAAATTAAAGATTGAAGAATGTGTCCCACAATAGGTGGCACAACTTGAAGAAGTAATCTAGTAACTTCAGCAGCACATCAAAAATATGGAACTTTGTACCATTCCCAAGACTCCTGAAGAAATAAGGGATCTAAGGGAGGCAACTACCCGTAGCGCAGTTGGCCGATTAAAATCCTTTTCCTTGGAATGCAAGAAGATGAGTGCTAGAATTTCCTAGACTTATGAGAACCTCACAGAGAATCCAGAGTTGTAGGCATTGGAGGCACATCTCCAAGAAGTAAAGAAACACGCAAACATGTTATAAGTGCAGTTGAAGGCTTTGACCCCAGTCGAAAGAATGAAGAGGTTTGTAGAACAACACACCACCCAACAATAGGTACACACACTACAAAGTAAAGTGATGGAAGTCTCCCAACGACTTCAACCAATCCAAGAAAAGGCATGCCAACTGTTCACTGAAGTTGAAAGCCAGGGAACCGAGATTGAACAGGTTGTCATCACCGCAGAACAACGCCTAGAAGGGATAATAAATGATGCAATGATATAGGAGTTCATTGAGCAAGAGGTTGTCACACTGCATTAGGTCGAAGTAGTTTGAGCCAAGATCGAGGAATTTGAGGCAGAATTGATCAGACTAGAGTGACTCAGGATGAGTCACAGGTGAGTGTTGGGGGCATGTTGGCCCTTGACCAAGTTTTGAGGAACACTTGGTCATATTTGACCATTTTTGGACTTTGACAGCTTGTCAAAGACGAAGCGCAATGCGAAGCAGAGATCGTGGAAGCTAAACCCCTTTCCTAGGTCCATTTTGGGTTTTGGGGGATAATGTAATGGGTATGGGATGCCATCCCATGGGTTTACCCATGTTTAGGCCTATTTTGTAAAGTATAAATAAGTAGCTAGGCAATGTAAGAGAGTATAAGATAAGCTAAGTGCTAGTAAAGGCTTTGTGTATATTATGTGACCGACTTGAAGAGCTGAGTGCAAGTGCTGTAAGTGCTAAATGCATGGATTGTAAGAAGGCTCTGTGCTAGATCTACTCGGGGAAGGAGGATCTGGTGAGGTGCGCACAGATCTAATGTCCTATGCAGAGTACAAGTGTGAGATATGTGATATAACCCGATTGACCTAAGATTATAAAGAAGAATAAGACTTTGGGGACATAGCCCCAGGGTCGGGGTGAACCACAGTAACTCTGTGTGTTGTGCTCGATGCTTTGACCTAATGTGTTGCACTTGATATGATTATGCTATGTGCTTTGCTATGATATACTTAGATAGATTCACTTTTCTTTGTGTTTCTTAGATGTGTGGGTGTAGATATGACATATATGAAAGTGTTGAGTGATAGACCTATTTTGTTGTTGCTAAGTGCTAAAATAACTTAGATCTAAGTGAATGTTGCGGTGCTCTGTGCCATCTATGGAGTGCCATGAGGGTTGAATATGGATGAATGACCTATGCTAAAATTTCTTTCTAAGAGTAAGAATCATAGATCTGTCTCCCAGCTAAGGTTATAGACACCTGAGTCTTGCAACCACCCCTGTCTCTACCTCATTTGAAACTTCATCTGCTTCGCAGGTGTTGCCGAAAGGGTCGGTAGTTAGGGTTTTGTTGGTGCGTTGTTGAAGCGTTGAACCTTGGGTCTACCCCTTGTGCCAAAAAACCCCCAATATACAATCTGACTACTACGAACGGTTGAACCATGGAGGGATAATCTTTGTAACTCTAGTTTTTCTCCTGTGCCAACAAATGGTTCCGTTGCCGGGACCTGAAACTATGATTGCTGGGAACTGAGAAAGAAGAATCTTTGGACAAAGATGCATCTCGATTCTTTGGAATCTCTGTGCTAAAGAAGGAAGGACAGATCTGAAGAAAAGAAGTTAGATCTGAATGCTTTGTGCTCTAAGAAAGGTTAAAGTTGAAGCTTCTAAAGAAAAGAGGTCAGATATACAAAAAGAGGTAAGATCTGTAAGCTCTGTTCTCTGATAGAGGTAAGAACAACTAAAAGGTTTTAGATATGGAAGCTTTGTGTTCTGTAAAAGTAAGATAAGTGAAAATTTTTGTTTCTAAAATATGGATCTAGGTATGCTTGATAGAGTCTATCCTAGCTTGAAAACTAGGGCATTGTTAGATAAAAGAAGGTTTGATATGAATAGATCTGGTAAGAATAATGATAAATATGTTATACCTATGCATAGAAAGAATGTTTGGATTAACCAATGGATGCAGGATTCTAGAAATATTTTTTTGCAGGCTAGCTACCATGATCCTAGTGCATAGTACAAAAGAGGCTAGGGATCATTTACAAGAAAGAGAGGATTAACCCTATGTTACAGTTGCAGAAAACCAGGCCATCTAGCTAAGGAATGCCTGAGTGGAAGACCTAGTTGTCTCTGTTGCAAAGCTTTGGACCATGAAGTGTTGGATTTCCCTAGAATGATTGCTAAGCTTGAAAGAATGAATTTGAATGAAAAAAACCCTAAGAAAGATATATAAATAGATGAATCTCAGAAAGAATCCGAGAAAGTATTACTACTAATGAAAGAGACCCTAAATGAGCACCAACATTTTATGTTATCAGAGATCTTTAAAGAAAAAGAATGCATCAAAGTAAGAATAGGAGCTTTTGACATAGAATGTGTTCTTGATGAAGAAACACCAATGAACATCATGCCAGAGAGAACTTGGGAAGATATAGGAAGACTTGTTATGATCCCTTCACTAAGAGGAATAGGGCTCTTTAGAGAAAAGTTAGTGACCCTATGTGGAAAGCTCACTCAGATATCTAAGAATTCTAATGGAACTTCGATAGAAGAATATTTTGAGATTATAAATTTTATTGAGGACAACGCCCCGTTTACTATGTTACCTGGAAAGCCTTGGATTGAGAGAGAACAATCCAGAAAGAAAGAAGAAGAAAAAGATTTATAACAACAGAGACAAGAGTTAACAGATTTCATGACTAGAAGGATTGCGTAGTTGATGGAAGAATAGTAGAACAGATCAAAGACACTTATCATTAGAGGCTTAGATGTCAAAGATGAAAGAATGTCAGAAGGCTCACAGAAGACTGAAGCACATGTCCTAGAAAAAGAAGAATTGTTACCCTTGGGTCTTAGGAGAGAATCTTAGCAGTGTGAAGTACCTATGTTCAAGGAAAATAAGAATCAAAATGGGAATATAATCCCCGAGATGAAGCTCACTAAAAAAAAGGATAGGACACTAAGTAAAAGGAGAGCTAAGATCGGCAGAATACAAAATAATTCAAAGGGAACCTCACAGAACGGGAAACTTGCAGAAATTGAACTTCATCTAGATATTAGACCAACGACATAGGCCACTTCGTCAAGGCGAAGTAATATAGCCATTGGAAGATTATATAACTATTCAAATTCTTCTATGAACAAGTTGAAAAGCATTGATGGTTCGCCACTAGACCATCAGACCGCACCATAACGGATAGAACAGGAGTTAATGGCGCCTCATACCCGTGGCAAGTAGACTGTTGCTAACTTTCTTACTTAGTCCGCTGCGCCACGCACCGAGAATACATTTCTAACTAAGAAATTGAGCCCACAGCTTGAGATTATTTTACATCGTGATCATCGCCTTATTCCTATACCCTCCACTACAGTTTTTGAGTCTAGTTCACACCCGATATAATCGACCCTGAGCTTGTATGTCGGACGAGCTCAATGCAGTAGAGAAAGTAGTCAAAGAAGTTCTGGTTGACTTAATGACTGAGAGAGTCATGTCAGAAAGAAGGATGTCTTCAGGTGTGAAAGCATCATCAATAAGAGGATTCCAAGCTTCTCCCTCAACTACTCGTGGAGCAGGACCTTCCCGAACCATGACAGAGACAAGAACAAAGCACATAGATGACATTGCGAACGCCAATATTATTCCACACATTCTGTCGACTTACATACCACATCTGAGTGGTGGGATTAACTGCGACAGTGTACCCAGAGACTTCGAGTATACTTTGGTCACTGCGTACCTTCTGAAAGGGGTGCGCACAGTTTGAGACGATCAAGACAAGCTCACAGTGTTGAAGTTTAGTGACTTCAATCTCGACGATAGGAAATTCTATAGTATGCTTGCCCCACACAAGTATCTAATGAAGATGAAGGTAAATAACTCAAAGATCATCCCACAGTCTTGGGCCCAAAACCTCACGGAGTCTACATTGCTGAATGTTATGAAGATCCCGCACTTTGGTAGACACCAGGAGGTGAATGTGTGTGTAAAGTTGCTTCTATATTGTTATCACGGAGGATACCTATGGCTAAACTGACGCATCACTGTGGATCCAACCTTGATTAATTGGATCACAGGGCTTAGCATGCAAGGCCCTGACCCACAGGAGTTCTACCCTGGCAAGACCTCCAAGTGAGCATTAGTGTAGAGAATTAAGGAAACCTATGGCGATATCAAGAAGGTCATGTGAGGATACAAGGTAGCCTTTATCCAGAATGGTGCAGTGTTCCTTTCCTATCAGTTGATCACAGACAAGTTAGTTCGTAAGAATAGACCAACTCAAGTGACTAGATTCATGGTTGACCTCGCAGGGAAGTGCGCAGAGGGATTACAGATGAACTGGGTGCAATACCTTGTCAACCAACTAGAGATTGATTGCAGAGAAGAGAAATACCAAGGGTACGACTTCCACTTTAGTTGGCTTCTTATACTGATCACTTTCATTTCCTGGGAGCTTCCAGAAGGTGCCACTTTCCCGGATATAGAACCCTTTGAACCACTGACCACGAAGTTTTGTACACTGTGGTATTCCAGCGACATGAGAAAACAATGGAAATGCAATGTCATCTTCCATGCCTACTACAACCAGTTGAAGATCATAATCCAGTCTACACCATGCATCACCCTGAACACACTTTACAGGTTTAGACCCTTGATGAAGTTCAACGTGGACCACCACTTCACCTACATTATAGCGTACGCTGATGAGAATAAACAACAACTCTAGTCATATTATAGATTGACAGAATATGACTTAGAGGAGATTACCAAGGAATGGTCAGCATACCTCCTTGTTTCAGTGGACCCCACAGAGATTTCCGATATGGATAGTCCTGAAACTATGTCGAACACACCTGGACCAAGTAAAATGAAGAAAAATGATGAAGTGCATGATGTCCATAGCACATCGGTGGAGACATATTTAACCTCACCTAAGTAGGGAGATGATGGTGGAGAACTAGGTGGCATGAAAGTCGAGCAAAGCAAAGGTGAAGTTACTCCACTTAGAGACGAAGAGGATCCAAGTAAGAAAAGGAAGGTTACCCCGCCAAATCCTTCATCCTGAAAGAAATCCAGAGCCACCAGGTCTACATTTAAGACTACCCTCACCTCACATGAATTCAACTTATTAGTTTCTGTGTTGAATGATGCTTCATTGGAGATCGTGAAAAATCAAGAAGTGAAGTAGGAGGAGGTATTCAGCCTAATCAAGGGTGGATTTCGAGAAGTGAAGAAATAACTACAATCCAGCCACACAGTTTCTATTGCACCCTTGACAAGTGGAACAAAAGAACCAGGAGATGAGCCAACCCAACTACACCAGATCGCCAATAAAGTTGAAGCTCGCCTTCAACCAGCTCAGGAAGAGACAACACAATCTACCCAAGATTTGGCACAGGCATAGAAAGATATTCTAGAATAGTGTAGTAATGCGGAACAAGAAAAACTAGCTCTTCAAGTAAAGTGGGAGGAAGAGAAAGTAGCGCTACAACAAGACAGGGAACGGTTGCTCATAGAGCAACTCAAAGGATAGGAACGGGTTCATAGAGCACTTCGCTCTGTGAAAATCATCGAAGTCCAGATAGAAGAATGAGTTCCACAATAGGTGGCACAACTAGAAGGAGTGATCCAACAACTTCAGCAATGCATAGCAGACCTGGAACTTCACACTATCCCTGAGACACCTCAAGAAATAAGAGATCTAAGAGAGGCCATTGCCCGAAGCGCAATTGACCGACTAAAATCCTTTTCCTTGGAATACAAACATCTGAGCTCCAGAATCACCCAGATGTATGAAAGCCTCACGGAAAATACAGAATTACAGGTGTTAGAGTCACAGGTCCAACATGCACAACAGTAGGCAGACACATTACAAGCACAACTAAATGCCTTGTCACTAGTTGAGAGAATGAAGAGGTTTCCAAAGCAACGAACGACCCAGTAGAAAGTATGCACACTCCAGAGTAAAGTAATGGAAGTCTCTCAATGACTTCAACCAGTGAAAGAAAAGACATGCCAATTATTCACTGAACTTGAAAGCCAAGGAGTAGAACTTGAACAGGTTGTGAGTACAACACAACAACGCCTCGAAGAACCAGTCAATGAAGCACTTATTTAGGAGTTCACTGAGAAAGAAGCAGTAGCACTACAACAGATCAAAGTAGCTCGAGCCAAGCTCGAAGCATTTGAAGTAGAATTTCTCAGACCAAAGTGACTCAGGATGAGTCACAGGTGAGTGTTGGGGGCCTGTTGGTGCTTGACCAAGTTTTGAGGAACAGTTGGTCATATTTGACCATTTTTGGGACTTCGATAGCCTGTCGAATATGGAGTGCCAGAAAAAGTAGAGATCATGGGATCTCGGCCCACTTTTGGGCCCCTTTTTGGGTTTTGGGACAATGTAATGGGAAAGGGATGTCGGCTCGTGGGTTCACCCATGCTTAGGCCCACTTTTCTATGTATAAATAGATGTCTAGGAAAAGTAAGTAAGAGGATGGTAGCCTATCTATGTGATGTAAGCTAAGTGATAGTAGTGCTTTGTGCATGACTGTATAAGGGTTAAAAATCTAAGTGAAAGTTATTATAGAGATTATAGAAGACTTTGTGCTACAACGTAAGGAAGATGGATCTAGCGAGCTGTGTAAATCTTTGGTCCTGTGCGTAGAAGGGTTTTTGGTGACTGTGTGCTGTAACCGATTGAAGAAATTAATACAGAAGAAGATTTGGTGGATGTATCCCCAGGGTGGGGGTGAACCACGTACATGTTGTGATGCTCTACTTTGTGAGATGTATCGATGTGTTTTTATGTGATGAATGTTAGATAGGCCTGATGTTGCTTTGTGCCTAATCATGTGAATGAATGCTATATCTGACCTATATGGATGTTCTTAGTGCTTGAATATGCTAGATCTAATGTGTTCCTTTTATGTTAAGTGTCATTAGATAATGGATCTGCTTGCACACTGCGATACTCTGTAATTAGGGTATGTCTGCGCTGTTACTAAGAACTGAATATTGATGAAGATCAAACGCTAAGTTCTCTGTTAAGTGTTAGAATCATAGATCCATGTCCCAGATAAGGTTGCAAACATCTGAGTCTTGCAACCACCCTTGCCTCTACCTCAGGGGAGACTTCATCTTCTTCGCAGGTGTTTCCAAAAGGACCAGTAGTTAGAGTTTTGTTGGTGCGATGTTGTAGCATTGTACCCTGGGTCTGCCCTTGTGCCAACATGTATGAGAGTGAAAATTGATGATATCATGATTCAATTCCCAAAACATGCATAAGAAATGATAAGCAGTCGTTTTCTTTCAATGAATTCCTATTTAAGGGAAGGAGAAGGATTTTCCTTTCACTCTCAAACACTAAGATGCAATTACCTCATGCAATAGTCCTGAATCAAAAATACGATACAATGTTAAAATGTTTACATGTGACTGATAATCATTTTGATGTAAAGCTTCCTATGTTAATCAAAATTCAAGATCTGTGAGATTTAAGCAACCTGGACACAAACTTCACATAAACAAAAACACACACTCGTTGTGATCAAACAAGAAAAAATAAAACCAAATTCAGACAGGAGGAAATTCTTGGAGAAAAGACCTCAAAGATCAAAGTGAAATAGTGAAAATATCTTTCAATTTCCTTACAACAACTTTTAGTCAATTAGATAAGTGAGAAAGCAGTAGATCGATTCCAAATATCAGGGAAAAAGAGTGACTCAAAGCAAGGAAAATGGATGTCAAAAATCCAAAAAAAACATCATTAATCCTTAGAAATCAAATAATTGGAGGCTAAACAAGGACACACTAAGATAACATAAACCCTAAGCAGATGAATCAACAAAAAGAAGACTGAGAAAAACTAATCCCAAGAATATTTTTGCAAAAAAATGGGAAGTGATCTTGTGTCAAGGGTACCGAAGCGTTGCAAGGCTCCGTGAGAGCCTACAAGGGAGTTCCAACGCCCTGGTGGTAAAGGGGAGAACTGGCCTCTCAGAACTCAAATTTTTGCCCATACATAAAAACAAACTTAGGAAAAATGCAAAAATTCAGTGTGTAAGATGAATCCAAGAGCCAAAAACACATCTAAGGATCATAGACACAACATGCATAAGATTGAAAAATGAGCAAAGTCCAAAACAAGACCTAGGAAAGGAATCAAAAATCAATGTCCCTCCCGAGTGGAGTCACCAATTCCTGTAACAGGAGAGTCCCCCTGTGGACAAGTGGATTTCCTCTTAGATAGTAGACCCCTATGACCAAGACAGAAAAGTGCTATTGTGGACACTGACATTCCTTTTCATGAAGCCAAACTATTCAAAGAAGAAGAATTAAGAAGGTTGCGACATTGGTAATGATGACACTAAGCCATCATACTAATGAGTGATTTTGATGTGTAACACTCCCAGTAAATGGCCAAGCCCTCAAACAATATTTCCAATAATAAAAAAATATACAAAATTAAAAAAAAAAGTATCTTGTTTTAGTTTTTTCATGATTGCTAAATACATTTTTGTTTTCTTTTTTGTTTTTGTATTTTATCTCTTTTGAAAGTTGTGTTTAGAAAGATAATGGTTGACCTTAAGTCATGCGACATAATGAATTATTTTCCGAACTCATCGCTCACATACAACACAAGAAGCATCAAGGAACTTGTGGTTTCTTTGAGGAGCCCTCCATCTAACCCGCGCAAATGAACAAATTCGAAGAAATTCTATAAGTGTCTGCCTAGTGTTTTGGTAATACCTTAAGGGTAAGAAGGAAATATGGAAAGGACTACATGAACCCAAACAGAAAGATAGAAAAGGGTCAACCTAACCATCTCAATTTGAGAAATAAACAGACGTCATCCTCTCTCAATCGCTTAGGGTATCATGCTGAAATAGAATGGACATTATCAAAAGAGTGATCAGTAGGAGAGGGTATGCAGATATCTTCGTCAGGGCTATGGACGGTCGCTAGTAGTGGAGCAAGGTCTATGATGTTGGGGTGACTTTTTCGGGGCTATGGATGCTCACTGGCAGTGGAGAAACACCAAAGAGAATGAGTAAAGGTAACTAAGGGCTTCATGCCAATGATTTCTTTGCTAGAATTTTGTAAAAGGGGGGCATAAGTCAGGGTTACAGGAAATGAAGGAGGAATAAAGTTCAAAACCCCATGGGTAGACTTGGGAGCATCGATTGAAGGATTTCATTTTGCAAAGGTAAAAGAGGCTCTGATTTAAAACCAAGAAAGTTTCTCCACCAACTTTCATACTAACCGAGTATGAAGGAAGAACAAAGATTCTACTTTCACCTAGTGAATCACCATTTGTTGAGAACTCAATACACCCTAAAAATTCTACGTAAAATTTCACTTTTTGGGTACCACTTGATCTTTTGGCAATGTCTGATATGAAAAATGTTTCCTTTTCTTATGATTTTTTGATTCTCATTAAGTCTTTAAAAGCTTGTTTGGACATGTGAAAATAGTTAACTTAAAAGACTAATATCTAAATTAGAGAAATGACAGTCAAATTTTTCCCAGATGCGCTTAAGGATTTCATCATTGGGATGGATTAAGAGTCAAAGAAAAAACTAGAGAGAAGCAAAGTTGTTGAGTCCCCATCTTTGTCAGTGTCAGAAGACACGAAATTTCTTTTGTGACAAGCACAACTAAGAATATCACCGATGACCAATCAATTCGACATCGACGAAAGGTTAGAAGGATAAGCGTTGAACAAGAAATGAAACAATAATCGTCGATCGTCGACTTCCGAAATGTTTTCGGACTCAAGAGATTCAAAGAACGATAACCCACGAAGAAACTGCGTGCTAGTTTTATTCCTGAAGGCCTATCCCCGATACTCTCACGGCATCGACAGTCACAGTGACAAGCTTAGTTTAGTGCGTTTGACTTAAACAAAGTCCTGAGTTTGACCGTTCCCCATAAGTTAAGTTCCTATTCGTTAGTACCCTATATCCCAAGTCAGTGGCACCACGTCGATACTGTATGATGAAGTGAATCAGCGTCATAATTTTTCTTAGGAGGATACCGATGGAAACATGCATAATAATATCACCGATTCTCGAGCTGCCCACTAAGAAGACAACGAGATAGGACGTTTTAGCTCTGAGATATGCTAGATATGATGCATTTAAGGGTTAATTAATTCTATAATCTCTCACTAGTTTCTAATTCGTGCGTGAATCAAAAGGACCATTTGAACTTGTCAATACAGTACATTTCTCCCGCCCCCCCACCCTGTGCCTCCACCGTCAACCCACATAGAATTTATTTGCAGATATTCGGTGACACATTGGTTTGAATTTCACCTATTACTTGTATTAATTGGTTGATATGACTGGTAGGATCTCTCCTGTTATATTCTCTAAGTCATTGAAAATAGTGTTATTTTTTGCACGAAGGA
This sequence comes from Picea engelmannii, assembly GCA_009831015.1. Lineage (NCBI taxonomy): Eukaryota > Viridiplantae > Streptophyta > Pinopsida > Pinales > Pinaceae > Picea > Picea engelmannii. The sequence continues at coordinate 658,640 of ML777622.1, read as the reverse complement.
ATCTGGATCATCCAGAGGAGCGAAATGTGCAGTCTGAAGATAACTTCCAAGGTCCAGTGAGTATAAAAACAACATCTTAGCAAGAATTACAGGTATGTACCGGTCTATGGATGAATTATTCTTCATTTCATATGTCTTATCCAATGTCAATTTGTGCACCTGCCTAAAGATAGTTTTTGGTTGCAGGAATGATGCCTCTGAAGAATCCTACCACCAGGAAATCTCCAAGAGAACCAAAGCTACAAAAAATAGAGGTGGGAGAATTTTCCTCCCCAGTGGTGGCAAGACAATTGGAATTTGTTCCAAAACCTGTGCCCATCATCAAAATCACCACCAAGAAATCTTTCGTTCAACCCCCGACCTTTAGAGACATAGAGGCGAACATTGGGACCAAGAAAATATTCCCGTGTTGGGAAGAAATTTTCAATAAGATTAAGCGGGAAGAACTCCCCGAATATGCCATGCACAACGATCCTCATACGAGAAGACTTGACGATGAATTCCTCTTGAATGTTTGAAAGGTGTACCTACACATAGTTGTTGTGAGGGAAATCTCCTTACGGACAAGAAAATAGGGTTATACTTTGCATGGAGATATGACCAAGAGAAAATCTACTTTCTACCTTCGTGCCCAGACTTAAATCCCATTTCTTTTCAGTAAATACTTGGCCAGATCAACCTACCTTGTTCCAGGTGTTCGATTTCGATCCTCTTTCGCACTTGATCACTTGTTCACAGTTCTCCTTCCAAAGCTGACCTGCATACAATATAAACATCAACTACACATGCCTCTTACCTATGGACTAACGGGTTAGAAATTCAAACATGTACTTAAGAAAATATGAATAACTCATGAATTGGGACAGGAAAAGCATTTTCTTTATTACTTTGATTGAGTCAACTTACAAAAAGTTGAGACCGGACACTGCTCCGCGAACCTGATCCTGGGCTCCTCTTCAACTGTCCTCCAACTTCTTTTCTTTGTATCTCTTCTGGCACAAGAATGGCTAAAGGGTTGGGACAATGGGAATATGAAAATGGGCAGAGTTTCTTTGCTATATTTTTTCTCCTCCAAATGGGACCCCTAGCCCTTATTTTATAGGCTAGAAGAAGCTAGGTATTTGGACGAACCCTCGGCCATACATGGCCGAGAGTTTCAGTTAACTCACCCAGAGTTGTGTGTTCTGTCAACAACTTTCCTTTTTTCATGCTTTTGTCGGTCCACACAAGTTTTTTTAGGTCATCTAGCATGTACACACGTGCATAAATTGATTAGGGCACGTGGGCCCTTATAAAAGAGGTTTTTTAAAGAGTTTCTCAGCAGTGCTTTGGCAAAGAAGGGATCTAATATGGCCTGATGCCAGGTAAGCATGTATGGTGCAATTTAGGGTTATAACAGATGCCCCCTAATGTGTGAGGTCATAAGAGCATCTGATGGCCGAAATACATTACCAATCTTTACTGATGTGCCGAACGATTGAGCACAAGGATTAGGAATGTAGAGGCATCATCTGCAAAATAACAAATGTCTCACCGAGGCGGGCATACCCATGCTCGAGATAAAATAGAATCATGGATACCATTAAAATACACTGTAGATCCATGTCATATAACTATAGAAAGAGTAGCCACGAACAATACACATCAGAGCTACATCTCGAAATCCAAAAGATATACATATAGAGTATCCATCTTCTAGAATTTGATACGGCCTAATGGCTGGAGATGAGGTCTTCAGAGCTCGAGAAACTACTTCAAAATCTTCAAAAATCGGGTAGGAGTGTAATATGAATGTACGAATACACTACCTAGAGGTCTTAGATGGCTCGTCGGTCATGGATTTGATTATCAGACTGAAGGCTTCATTGATTTCAAACAAGGACTTGATTGGACATTCAAGATGGTCGGGTATGAGGGCAAGAGATAATTTGTAGAGGGGCCGACTCAGGCTTGGTGACAAACTTCCCTTGGACAATAGCACGACAAATGATGAGACTCAGGTAGAATGGAATTAATCATAAGTCTACGAAGCAGTAGACAATGCAAACTCTCCATATGTTTGGAAGTATAACCAAACGACAGGGATGATTTTAGGGGATAAATTTCGCTCATGGGCTAATTTTCCATGGTTTTTCCAAAAATGAGATTCATTATTTTAAAAATGATTCGCCCAAATTCTACAGGATAAAATTATTTTACCTTAAAAATCTCCAAAATTTTATAAAAACTATATAAAATACTTAGAAATTTGAATACTTTTTAAAAAATATCGTCAAACATTTATAGTTGACATATGAAGGATTAGAAATATTCACCAAGGTTTCTACATTTTAAAATAAATTTCCATCCTTAAAATCATCACTGCCAAACGGTGGAGGACACAACTCTATATAGAGAGAACAACTTGCTAAGGTCATACTACATCCCATAGTTTGATGAACAAACAGATAAATGTGCTTTATCCAAGGGCGACTCATTATGCTGCCAATAAAGAAAATACTTTTCCCTTCCTCTTTTTGGGGTATATTTGATTTTTTTTTGTCTTTTTCAATAATTTTGGGAAAAAGAATAAGTGAATGTTACGTTACAATGGAGGAATGAGTATTGCAAACATACAATTTCAAGGCACAAGGACAAGATTGATGTTCTAGTATAATGATACTCAGGAAAAATCCTTCGGGGGCCAAGGGTGTTAAGACATAGAAGCAAATTGTTACAAGGCTGGCGTATAAGGTATGCAAACACGGTTAATAAAACACACAATGGTAACGTCCTTTGATGTAAGTTTAACGAGCCGAGAGAAGGTAAGCTCGGTGGTTTTTCATATTTAGAGAGTCTGAAAAAACATAAAAGGAGACTCCATTGGGGTACCTTTTTCGAAGATAGTCTAGTCAGTTTGAAAAAGGGGTAAACTAGCACCAACAAGACATCTATTCAAAACCATTTTAACGAGGGTGACAAGGACAAGATCACTCGACCATTTTTTCATTTTTAAGGAGTCTAAAAAAAGCTTAACTATGGACTCCATTAGGAATGTTCTTCTGGACCATTTTAATGAGTGTGAAAGAATAAGGACACTCGACGATCTTTTCAATTTTAGGGAGGCTGAAAAGAGCTTAAATATGGACTCCGTGGGGGTTCCTTCTTCGTAAGTTTAGTCCCTCAGGCTTGAAAAATGGATAAAATTATACCTGAGAGTACTCTTCTAGAGAACTGAAGCTCCATAGAGTATACCTTTGTTCGTACAATTGACCGTCCGGACTAAAAAGGGGGTAAACTATCACCAGACAGACATGACTTCAAATTTCAGTTTAATGAGCGTGAAAGGCCACAAGATCGCTCGACAATCTTTTCATGTTTAAAGAGTCTAAAAAGGGCTTAAAAGAAGACCCATAGAGGTTACTTTTCTCAGTTAATCCAGACGATATCAAAAAGCATAAATGCAGTCTCACCAGATGTTTCTTTCGGATCTCAAAGCAAGCTTGAAAAACAACAAAGTTAGCTCATGATTGACTCTTTGTGGGTCGATGCGTGGAATCTCCTCATGGGAGTAGTATGCTCCGACGAAAACATTGTCTATGATGCCAGGGGTTCTAGAGATATTGATAGGTATCGTTTTGGAAATGGTTTCCATATTACCCTCAACATAGATATAGTGTGTAGCTAAGGGATTAATAGGACAAGACCTATCTTCAGTCATAGTCAAAGTGAATTCTCCTACTTCAATTCGGTTTAACTCTGGGAGGAAGTATGATCTGTGATGAAGATCTTCCCAGGGTTTGTTCAGACTAGTCATTGCTTCAATTATTACTTCATCAGACGGAAATACTAAGTCTAATGAATCGATGTGAGCGAGAGAACCCTAAGCCCAAATAGGCTCTAGTAGTGGATAAAACTCCTATGCAGGAGTTGGATCAGTGTTGGCTAAATTTTGCTGGAGTAAAGAGTACGCTACTTCAGTTGTGGATAAGGGCATGGACATGCCCAGGTGCCCTGTACCACCCATCGTGGCTGATGGGGAAGGAAGTATCCATGGATCGTCGAAGTAAGTCGTGCAGAACGATGAAACTTAAAAAATCTCAACCTTATGGTGATTGGATATAAACTTGATATTGCCTTGAGGGGGCGGGTAATCAAAGGTACCCATCAAATATAGGCACAAACCAACCCCTAAATTGATGACACCTGGTTGAGGATTATCAATCATCAGGACCGTGGATGCCCCCAATGCAGGGTTAGGTCTGGAGAAGGACAATTGGTTGATGGTCACTATCCGGCCTTCGTGTGGAAACAAAAAGACCCGAAAAACTGTAGCAACCACAACTTGCATGGAATAAGTCCAACTCCTTCCTAACAAGAGTGTTTTCACTCTTTTCGTCGATGTGTGAGCAAAAAGTGAGTGCTTACATGCCTAGTTGGGCTCTGCTAGTCATGACAGCTGTATGGTAAAAGGTTAGAAAGAAAACAACTAAGCTATTAAC
>ML777622.1:638020-653216 GCA_009831015.1 Picea engelmannii | reverse complement strand
TAATTTTTTGGCCATTTTTGCATAGTTTTGACCCTTTTGCTGTGCTGTGGAGTTAATCCTTGTGCCATGAACGACTGTTTTTCTGTGTTGACGATGCGGAGTTCTTGTCGCCCTGTGCGGACGAAATTTCAGTGATAACAAAGAGGTTATAGTCGAGGGGAGCATCGACTACCTCTACTTCGACACACACAATCTTCCCTCTTAACTGCATGGGGAAAGAAGGAATGATACCATGTGGTCAGAATGAACGACCATCGAAAGTGGTGAGGAGAGTAGGTGACAGAGACAAAACAGGTTGGCCAACGACCTTCCAACATGCCAACAACATAATGCATGTTGAGGCGCCCTCATCAACCACCGTGCGGAAGATATTTCAAGTAAATGTTTTCATGGGATAAGCCACTACTATCTGAAACATTACGTGGTAAGGTAGATGAGATTTTAAGTCAGTTGTATCCAGCATGATTGTACCTGGATTACAAGTCTTGGTAGATCCTAAAGCGGTTAACAAGGCTTTCCTCTGGGAAGGGAAGCTTTGGAGGACCTCCAAAGCAGACATAGCACAAGGGGTTTGTGATAAATCTTCCACCACAGAGTAGTTCTGGGTGGACCTTGTGTTTGGGTTATGAGAAGTTTTTTTGAATGCGCCTTTGGGAATGCATGTCATTGTTTCTCCCAACATCTTCTCAATCTGTAGAGGAAGAGATGGGAGTTCAACTTCTTTACCCTTCTCAGAAGTGCTTGGTTTACTATAGTCATGCGCTTTAGTCGATATAAAAGCATCACCCCCAACCATATATACGTTCGTGGATGCGAGGTTGTTCATAGGCAGATAGGGTTCTTGGCTGCCCCCTTCCATGGTTGCAGAGGCTTGGGTTAGATTTTTCCCATGTTAAAATGGATTGGTCAACACAACAAGTTGTTGTTGTGTCACAAACGTTTGGGCTTCTACAAGCTGATGACATAGATGGGTCGGGTGGTCTTCTGCACATAAGTTGCATGCAAACCTCACCTTTCGTTTCTCAGTGTTGTCCCCGCCAGCATTATCGGTAGGTTTTTTATCCCCCTTACCCTTCTTTCGTTGTTTTTTATTTCCTTCAGGATGCTAGGTGGCTTTTGGGTTAGTCGATTGCATTGTGTGTACCTCCGATGTTTTGGTAGGGGGAGTAGCCAAAGTAGTAGTTTGGCTAGCCGTTGTATGTTGTATAGATAACTGTTGCAATTGCTTTGTCAATTGCTCAGCGGGCTTTGTTTGTGCTGAACCAGCAATACCATCGGCATGTGGTCCAACTCTCTATCTAGTTTTATCTAGTATTGAGCGTGGAGCATCTGGAAAGATGTTGTATAATAAACCGGACTGAGAATAGATGAGCTCAAATTGTTGAGCTCTCATGATGGCGTCTTCTTCGGAGAATACTCCCGACGTTGCAACATCTTTGGATAACCACGAGACCAAAGACTTAAGGAACCACTCAAGTAGGAATGCTGGTGGGACTGGCACCTTAATTAAACTCTTCCGGCGTCTCCATTCTCAGATGTGATCAGAGATATGGTCCACTATCGTCTATTCAAAATTGACCAGCATCTCTGTGCCAACATCGTATCTCACAGGTAACTAGAAATGGTTTAGGAAAGCCATTGCCAGCTTGCCGAAGGAAGAGTATCTTGAGCGATCGAGCTCAGTGTACCATTTCGCAGCACTCCCAATGAGAGTACGTTCAAACAATCGTAACTGTATGGAGTCATCTTTCAACGATTTAGATAAGCGCCAAAGATGGAAAGTAGTCACATGATCTCTTGGATCTTCGTTAGGCTTGGATTTGAATTTTGGAATGTATGAAGGCAACTTTGTCGGCATAGGAGGCCAACGTGGATTGTGAAAAATAGGGTCATTCAACAACCTTGTCAAATCTGGCAAGTGCAAAGCTTCCAAGAAAGGTAGTTTGGGTTGTTGGTGATAACCTAGGAAAAAGGGGCCTAGAGTTTGACTGGCACCAGGTTGCTAGGAAAATTTTGACTGTTGGCCTAGATTCTGGTAGAAACCATGGCCCTGGTCAACGTATGGATTTTGCTTATGTGGAGACATCATCAGCTGATTTCCCAAATAGGACATCGATGGTTGGGCATGCATTATATTCGAAGGACTCTGGGAAGGGTTTCCCCATGTTGGTCCCGTGGGGATGGGCATAGTAGTTTGTCTGGGGTTCCATTGATTGTGGAAAGAATTACCCCAGATTATCATTCTAGATGAGGGAATGGATCCCTGCCAAGAATTCCAAGGCCCTGATGCAGAAAAAGTTTCTAGGTGTGCCCCTTATGCAGGAATAGTACCTTGCATAGGAATAGATTGTCCAAAACTAGGATTGCCCCCAGTTGGGAAGGTGGCTAACGAGAAGGCATTGTTACCAAATGTTCTGGCCAAAGAAAATGGTGTCGAACCTACTATCATATTATGCGAAGGTGGTCCTTGACTCCCCGCTTCTAATAAACTATGGTATGTAGGTTGCTCGGTAGATTGCTGATGCAGGCCACCGAGTGAAGGGGATGANTCCGTAAGGGAAAGTGTTAAAAGGAGAAGGAGTGCCCCCCATGTGACCTTGCAGAGGAGCACTAGAGCTCCCTTCCTCTAGACCTGAAGTCTGTAAAGTGAAGTAGGAAAGTACAAGACTTGTACCCGAACTAGGCATCCCATATGAGAATGAAGGGCCTGTCGCACTTGGTGTGAAAGGGGTTGTGTCCACCGCCAAAGACGGGATCGGACCACTGTGCGATGTAGAAGTGGTCGATACCATGGTGGCTTAGACCATTGACGGTGGGTTAGGAGGTGAAACCTCTCCTGTGGTGACAACCGTAGTGGGAATTGAAGAATTCCCAGAAGGAGTAACAATATTTGTTTCCATTGTTGTGTGCAACACTGTCTGGCACTCATAAAATTGAATTGGTACGATGAAAGGTGCCAAGAAATCAGTGGTTGGGGTTTCAATCAGGCCAAGAGCATTCGCTTCAAGGTCCAAAATGGTTGATTCCTCCGGATGTTGGTCGGGCACAATTGCTTGTAACCCGTTCACTTCAAAAGACCCTTGTTGGTCTAGCTTTCACCTTAATGGTGGCGGGGGTGGCTCCAGTGTAACCGACGGTAGGACAAGAATCCTTCATGACCGACGAAGCTCATGATCCTCCACTATGTGAGAAGATCAAAGACACTCTAGGGTAGTCTAAACATTCAAAAGTAACACACACTAAAAAGTCCCTAGAAGATAAGACAGGAAAACACTAAATTAATTGGAAGAACAGTTACAACAACCAACACTAGAGCAACTTACCGGTGCAAGTGCAACTCAAACACGGAAGCACCATCTGGGTATAATCTACAAATCATGGTCCAATGTCTGTCCTAGGTACCACGGTATAACCCCGCAGTCACCTGTGTATGTCCCTAAAAAATATAGGCAACTAGGTTGCCAGCGCGCAAACAGTCACCAAGCGGGTACAGTCGAAAGTCAGGTAGACCACAATGAGCAGGGTATCGAGCCCGAAACCTATCAAGGGTATCGAAAGCAAGTGGTATGAAATACAACTGAGAACCTCGAATGGATTCGAGACCCATGAAGCCCCGTGGCAAATGCAATCGACGGAATCCCAAAACAAGCCCTCTATATGTGTTCTCCACTATGATTGGTCCAGCTTTGGAGGGGTTATCTCTGCTACCTTTCCGCACGCGACCTCGTTTTTATCCCCTGTGTTAGAGGGGGGTCCCAGATAACTTTCATGATACTTGAATTAGACACTCCCTAACTCAGACTCCAATGTTTTATTTTAAATGGCCTTGAAGAGTTTCCTCTCCAACCTAATCCAAGGCCCTAATCCTGAACTAGTTGGTTAACCCTACAAACATAAAAGTCTAATAAATTTTAGATTTAGTGTTAATTTTATGGGTTTGTATTATGTCAAGGGGTATGAACGTGAAACTAATTATGTGTAAAAGACGAAAGAAAAAATGAATAAAAAAGTTGGAAACAAAAAACTTTTACTTAATGCAAAATTTCAACAACTTTTCAAATTTTTTTTTTTCTTAATTTTCTAAGATTTTTGACAACAAACTCAAAATAAATTTCACTTGACTACAAGCTACTTATGATCTAAGTAAACTGCAAAAACTTATGAAATAAGAAACTTTTCCCTGGCTAATAATGTAAAAACACACTCTTCAACCAAACAAGAAAATGAAAGAGATTTTTTTTTTCTATTATTTAAATGTTGATAAAGAAAAAAGGAAAAATACCAACAAGTAAAAACCAAGAAAAACAATTCTGGCCTAATCGCAGATTGCAAAGAATCACTTCAAGAAATCACACACTGGCAACTTAAAAAATGACTCTCACACTTGTCTAAAAACCCTAAAAAATTATTTTTTATGACAACTTTTAAATGAGAAAAAGCAAGCTAAGTGTAAGATTAATCCTAAGCTACTGACTGCTAAGATAAAGATTCAAACACCTGAGAGGTATAATTCTCATCAAGGGAAAGGATGACTGCCTTACCCTCAACAAAAACTATCCTGCACAAGCACGCTACTGATAATCCAACAACAAGCGTGTGAACGCGAGATGTATAGAGACAGAGGGCGTGTACATGTGGGCTGACCTTGTACAGGCCGCGTGTATCTCTAAACTCTGAGAAAAAATAAAAAAAGACAACCCAAACCAGGAAGAGACCATTGATATTGATAACGAGGATCCCTTGAAGGCTTGGACAATCTTTTTAACAGAAAAAAAAAAAAAACAATGTAAGGAAAAAATTTGTAAAACAAACCAATCTGAGACAAGACTGCAAACAACCAAGACTTAGAAAGAATCCCAGAAAACCCCTGAGAATGTCTGATTCTGACAGGGAAGAGAATGACTACCTCAAAAATTCTCTGGACTCTACATGCTACTGCTACTTCTTCAACTAGCATTCACACGCAGACTGTAAGAGAGTAGGGCGCGGGTACATGCATGCAAACCTTATGCAGGCCGCATGTACCTCTGTGGGTCTCAAAAAAACATAGTCAAGCAAATAACAGAGACAATTGGTATGGGAAACCAGACTCTCTGCTAGCTCAGACTTTACAGAAACTAAAAAAAAACAGGCAAGAAAAACCAGTCTTTTTCTAAAAACTACCCAAAAAATAAAATTCCAGGAACCCTAGAGACTTCCCCAGTATGGTCGCCAATTCTGTTGTGAGGGAAATCTCCTTACGGACTAGAAAATAGGGTTATACTTTGCATGCAGATATGAACAAGAGAAAATCTACTTTCTATCTTTGTCCCCAGACTTAAATCCCATTTCTTTTCAGTAAATACATGTCCAGATCAACCTACCTTGTTTCAGGTGTTCGATGTCGATCCTCTTTCGCACTTGATCACTTGTTCACAGTTCTCCTTCCAAAGCTAACCTGCATACAACACAAGCAAGAACTACACATGCATCTTACCTATAGACTAACGGGTTAGAGATTCAAACATGTACTTAACAAACTATGAATAACTCATGAATTGGGACAGGAAAAGCATTTTCTTTATTACTTTGAATGAGTCAACTTACAAAATTCGAGATGGGCCACCACTCCGTGAACATGATCCCAGGATCCTCTTTATCTGTCCTCCAACTTCTTTGCTTTGTATCTCTTCTGGCACAAGAATGGCTAAAGGGTTGGGACAACGAGAATATGCAAATGGGCAGAGTTTCTTTGCTATATTTTTCCTCCTCCAAATGGGACCCCTAGCCCTTATTTTATAGGCTAGAAGAAGTTAGGTATTTGGACAAACCCTCGGCCATGCATGGACGAGAGTTTCAGTTAACTCACCCAGAGTTGTGTGTTCTGTCGGCAACTTTCCTTTTTTCGTGCTATTGTCGGTCCACGCAGGTTGTTTTAGGTCAGCTAGTGTGTACATGCGTGCAGTAATGGAGTAGGGTGTGTGGGCCCTTATAAAAGAGGTTTTTTAAAGAGTTGCTCGGCAGTGCTTTTGCAAAGAAGGGATCTGAGATGGCCTGATGCTAGGTAAGCATGTATGGTGCAATTTAGGGTTATAACAATAGTGGTGAGCAGGACTCCGGTATTTTGCTACATTGAGCTCCTGAAATGGCTTATTGATCACACAGACACACAAAAAATGCTTGATTACGACGAAAATGGTGGGTGTGTTGGGGTTTTCCTTCCATTAGAAGTGCAAAATTATTACAAGCTCAGAGAGCGGGAAGAGCGGTTTAATACTGATTTTGTTTTGAGATTCTATGAGAAATATGACATTAGTAAGGTGATGGCTTTGTTGGGCCTGAGATATGATCATTTTTATGACGGTTATTATGCACTTTTTCCACATGTACATATGTGGTTTTCATCTTTTGAAGGAGTCTTTTGAAGAATTTCATGATAAAACAATATGATCGACATAAGGTATGCATGGTTCATGTTTAATGATTGTATCGAGCATGATTTATCATGTATTCACACTTCCAAGGATCTGATTCATGTTTTTGGTGTTACAGGGCAAAACCACAAGGCGTTTTTCCATCCAACACTTCGTCTAGTACTTCATCTGGCACTGTTACAAGAAGAAAACTTAAACATTAATTTTTGGAGGATGAAGTGGAATCTGGAAAATCCGGCACATGGGTTTTGTGTGTAGTATGCCCAATTAGGTCCCACATGGGCCATTTCCTGAAATTGTGAATGGATTAAGAGCAGTTTGTGGTTCTCAGTTCCGACACTTGATTCAACACTTGATTCGACACTCATTCCGGCACTCGTTCCAGTACCCAGTATTACACAAAAATGCAAGGCGAGTTGGTGGTTATGGAATTAGAGGCCAGTGATGGACAAATTAGGCACATGGGTTTTCTTCATGATCGACCCCTCCATCTACTAAGCTCAAAACAAATCAATTTTAGTTGTCCAAAGAAGGTGATTATTGGCTCACTTAGTTTCGGCAGTTAGGGCACCATTAATGAAATTTACCAATTTTAGAAGTGGTTCGAACCTCCTGTGGTCGACCACTTGGTCAGTAAATATTATAAATACCATCGTGGTGGTCATACAATAGTTAAGGAGTAGTAGACAAAGTAGAGGATAGAGATAAAAACGTTTTCTTCTGTTTTTGCATTTTTCAATTGCCAGAATTGTATAAGACTGTGTTTTTCAAGTTTTAATGGTTAAATCATTTTCCTGATCTCATGGTGTGCGTCTAAGAGGTGACCACGACTTGTTGGGGGGGGCCACCAACAGTCTGGTATTGTTCTCTGTGTTATTTATGCATTTAATAGCTTAGATGTCTCTTTATTTCCTGTACATGAACTGTTCCTTCATTTCTTTAATTTGTTGTTGTAGTTTAATTGTTTTAATTCTCTTTTGCAGGTTAGTATGGAGGCTTTTTGTCAATATGCATTGATTTTATAATTAGGAATGAGTTTGCAAACTCATACACTAACCCCACATGCATTTATATGCTAGATTATGCTTTGATTTATGATTGTAGAATCTAGTTTAAAACAAAGTTTGAAATAGAATAGAATAGAAATTTGAGTTTATGTTTTCTTTAACGAGGTTTCGGTGGATGGATAGTCATTAGTCTTTAGTTTTCAATTCTAGTTTGCTGATCTAGTTTCCATTTAGTTTCATTTATTTAATTCTTCATTTAGTTGCTTATTTTCTTTCTTGTCATATGTTGGAATAGTCTTTAAATTATGTTTATGAGTATTTTTCCTTTTTGCAATCTGAATTATTAAGATAGAGCTAGTTTAGTTTATGTTATGCAATTTCTTTTTTATATTTAGATTGCAATTTCAAGTTGTAGTTAATGATTGAATTTAGTATAGCATAAGTTTTCTTATATTAGTATAGAATGCATTTGAATTTCATAGATTAGAAAACAAATTCTTATTTTCATAGAAGAGATAGTTTCCTTTATTGCTTTCAATAGAATAGATTTCCTTTCATGCATTGCATTGAGCATTTAGATTTCCTTTCACGGATTATAAATAGTTTTGCATTAGGCATTTAGTTCACTTGCCTCTTAGGCTAGATAGTTTTTCAATGAGAAGTTTTGCTTGCAGTAGTTAGTTGCCTTTACTTACTTGTCTTTTGCTTTCGTAGGTTAGTTAGTTTCCTTTGCTTACTTGTCTTTTGCTTTAGTAGGTTAGTTAGGTGTATTTGTTTACTTGTCTATTTTCTTTAATAGGTTAAATAGGTGTTTTTTCTTACTTTCTTATTTATTTGCTTTCATAGGGTAGTTTCTCATTGGATGTAGGTTGGCAAGCTAAACAAGTTTTCTTTTGTCATTTTCTTATTATGCTTAGTGGTTTTCTTTTGCTTATTGTTGAACTAGTTTTCTTTACATAGGGTTTTACTTGCTTTCTTAGGAACCATCCATCGATCCTTGGCCCAAAAGTACTTAGGTTACCTAATTTCATTTTGTTTAGTAGGGTTTGCTCATTAGATAGGTTTGCTTGAGTAGATTAGCCTTAGATAGCTGCTTTCCTTAGTTAGACTATACTCCTACCAACCTTTTACCTTTGGCGTAAATTTTTCTACAACTCTAAGTTTACTTACCCTGGGTTGATAATTTAATTGAGGGTAGTTTAGTGTATTTTTTAGTACATATAAATCACCTAACATTTTGGCGTCGTTGTCGGGGAGTTGTCTCAAGGTAAGAAGTAGTTAGGAAATAGATCATCCTTAGACCTTAGCATTAGATTCGTGGTGGGGGAACTTTAAGACGCGAGGTAAGAACCTGCACATCTGCTATAGCAGGTTCCCCCAAACCCTATGGTGGTTTTTATTTTTTATTTTGTTTTCTTTCATGAATAGACCTAGAAACCAAATGGTAGATTTTTCTTTTGTTTTTTCTTTCTTTCATGAATAGGCCTAGAGACCCACAAGGTAGATACATTAAATCTAAATCAGACATTTCCGACAAGGTTCCTTCCGATCTCTTTGGGAGAAGGAACATTCCACTCTTAAGCTCCGCAGACCAATACCGAGAAACTTGAGCTAGCTCAACCCAAAGAGATAAAGCAGTCTCTAAAAGAGACTAAAACAGGGAGCACTATAGAACAAAAAATTGAAGTAGCAGTAGTATTGGGAAAGGAGGCAAGACCACTCGAGCCTTCCACAGAACCAAAAAATACAACCTTTATTTTTACACCACCATCAGGAGATCCTAACTTTTTGGACATCATCTTTGTGTGAACCAAGTTTTATCAAATGGAAAGATGAACTCAAAATAAACCATTAGCTTGAGGGAACTTTCTCAAATCCTAGTAGCAACCAAGATTTCTTCTTTTCAAGAAGAACATATTGTGGCAGCAGCCAAGAACTTGTCTACCTCTCCAGAAATATTAGAAGAGTCAAGGTCCTATGAGCTACAAAATGATTTTCCTTTCCAAAATGCGAAGGAAGATGAAAAATTATGGACTACATCCAATGGAGAGAAATCATTAAGACCTAAGATTGAGGAGTCCTCAACATCCATCTCAGCAGATCCTTCATGTACTTCAGAAATCAATCATCGAGAAGAAGGGGATCTACATAGCATGATGAAGGAGAGCATAGAAATTACTATTGATGAACATCAAGATTACATTGAAATTTGGTTTCAAGAGGTCGTCAAGACACAATATTATTCTCTTCTTCAACACCTTCTGATGCCAAAACAAGTAGGTTGGTTGGTTCTTCATATCCAAGTAATCACTGCGGTAAATTTTTTATATATGGATATGAGTAGGTTTCTTATCTTTCTCCGCACATGGTTACATTGGAAGAGTTCTTACACTTGAATAAATATTTTCCCTTTCTTTTTAGGTAGGGTAGGATAGTAAATAAAAGTTGCATGTTGTTAGTTTAGCTTAGAAGTCTAATGCAGCCTCATTTTACATTTGATTTTAATAAAAAAAATATGAGATGCATGTCTTGATCTCATTGATCTCCTTAGTTTATTATATTTTAGAGTGTGGATTTTGCAAACAATTTTAGAGATATTTTTAGGTATTTATATCACCAAGGGTAGACAATTCCAAGGAAATAGAAAACAAGGATTTTCTTCAAAAGCATTGTCACACTTGGACCTTGTTGTCTGCTAAGAATCAAATGAATAATGACTTGTTGTATTTAGCCATGTTTTTGCAAATATTTTCATCTTCTTGTTCTTAAGGCATATTAAGAAGCAATTTCTCTTGAAAACCTTCACCACTATATAAGGAAGTGACACTGTAACCATCAAGCCTAGAGGTCTCTCGTAGAGTTTTTCCAAGAAACCTGAGTAAGTGAGCCAAGTGTCTTTATCAAAGAGTAACAAGTAGTTATAATTAGCAGTTAGTCATGGAAACATCACAATAATTACAAAAGAAGAAAGTGAGTTGAGCCTAGAGATGCCTTTCTGTTCTTTCTTAATGGTACCATCCACTACACACTAAATAGCTTGATTATATCATATCTTTAGATAGGCCATGTTCGCTTAAGTACCCCTTACATCGGGACAATCACTAATAATATAACAGAAAGTCATCCTCTAACATAAATACCATCCCAATTAAAAAAAAAAAAGAGAGAAAGATAAAGTTGTTTTTAGAGTTGTCCCCCCATCTTCTTGCATAAAGAAATCTTATACTAAAATTTTAAAAAGATGGAGGACCAATCTCTGAGGTTTTAATAGGATAACCAGTCGGGATACTAAACAGGTTTGTTGGGAGCAGGTATTGGCCTATGGTATGACTAGGTAAACCCGCCGGAGTACTGAACAGGCTTGCTAGCAGCGAGGCATTCTACCTAGTGAGGATGGTAATCGAACAAAAAAATAAATAATAAATTTTAACTTGTCCTGATGTACGACATTACTTGCAGACAAAGATGACATGAAGTATGTGTGGTTAAGCTAAGGTTAATGAAATCCATAAACTTTCCATTGGGAAATAGCTCTAAGACTATGTTGAAACTCTCTTGCCTACCTCTTCGTATCTATATATAGGATCTCTTATCCTATAGGTGGGGCCATCTCCTAACTGTTTCGTCAGAACAATCTATGAAATTTTATCTTTACACTTGACATACTATAAATCTTCGGCTATTGGGGGATACTGACTGGTTTCCTATATTTTTTATTGTGAGCTGTCATAATACTTAGGTGTGGGGGAGGGGTTCATAAGCTGACAAATGATTATTGCCTAGAGAAATAAGTATTTGCAAGAATTTTTGTATTATTACCATGATACAGGTTATTACATTGATAGTCATGTTATTTTTGAAATGCTTAACTCATGTGTGCTATAAACTACTGAACACACACTTAAAACAAACCACTCTTTATCGATTTATCTTCCATTACATGATGCATATTGTAGGTTTGACAATACATGTCTTATGCTTGCTATAACCTATCCATTTTAGGTTTTAACATTACATGTTCTATGTAAGTGGATTGAGTGAGCATGGTGGAAAAATCAACAACAATGGAACACTCTTAGCCTCCCTCAACTCCTATTCACTGTGATCATGGCCTCTGAGGAATCAACTTCCTCAGCCACAAAGCTCCCAAGAGTTGGAGACCCTTGATTTAAACACCACCAGTTTCCAAGAGCAAGCTATAATAGTGTTTTCAAAACCGAATTTCATAACATCTTTGGAGCTAAGGGATACTCCAAGGAGTGGATAAAAGAGGAGCTAATCAACCCTCTCATAATCATCACCAGATTGATTACATGTGAAGGTAGATATTCTGTCTTTAAATCCTGTCAATTTCGATTATTAGCTCACTTTCCGTTCAATAAGCCAATGTAACTTTCCCTTTTACTTCTTGAAGAGTCTAGAGAATATGTCTTCCCAAGTGAGGAAACATGTAACCAATCCCCATAACAACCTATTTCACCATGACCTTATCAAAATACTTGTCTTCGTCGAGTTGGAAAAATGGGAGAAAACGTGGGATGAGTTCATTTACCAATTTGCAAACCCTCATCTTACAATCAAGACTAGCAAGAAGAATCTTGATCTAGGGGCTGTTACTCTACCCAAACCCTCATGCTCAAGCTATTCCTTTACCAGACCAAAAGCCTAAGAAACTTGTTGATACCCCTGCAGCCTAATCGGGAAAAAAGACCAAGAAGCCTATTGCTAATTCATGGCACGATGATGTGCCATATCTTCGGTCTGGGGGGGAGTTTTCCTGAGCTAAAAATGCTAAGCATTGCCCATTTGTATAGCAAACCCATGAGAAGAGGAAGTAGGATTTCTGTCAAAATTATGTCATATTGTTTTTTTACAATGTCTTGGGATATTATATCAGCAGTTGTTTGTATTGGTATGCTAAAATTATGGGTGTTATAAGCTTGATGTGAATTTTTTTATACTTAACTACTCTTTGTGACAAATACAGAGCAATAACAACTGCTAAATACTTACTGCAATCTGTATTACAAGCTTATGAAAAGAGGAACGGTTGTTTGAATTGTTACAGATCGATGAAAGGAAATAACAATTCTCTTGATTCACCATACCTACCATTACAAACCAAGCCTTTTGTTAGTATTTGTCAGTCTGTCAGTCACCCGTGATCAAGTTTTCTCTTTCATGTGATTGATAGGGTTATTAGGTCAAATTATTATATTTTCAAAATAAAACTCTCAAATACAATTTGACATATCTTTTTTGTAAAATTGTCATTGGTGTGTCCAGGTGTCAATACTACTCCCTCCACTCATCCAAGGTCATAAATCTTCATCGTGGTCATATCATCATTCCTTGTCAGAAATTTTTAGATAATTGTATTTTTCAAAGTTCTACTTTAAAATTGGTTTATGAATTAAGGAAGACGAATTTGACAAAAGTGAAAGAGGTTTTATCATTTGAGAGAAATTCCCCAAATACAGTCACTATAGGAGGGTTCTCCGCACATTTTGATAGTTTGACTTCAAGTTAGTTTCTCAAAGGTTTGGAGAAGGCATTTGCAGTTCTTGATGGTTAAATTGTGTAGAATACATCATAAAATTTCCACCCATACCAATTTCATCCCAAAATTCCTCTCGGAAGGTCTCCAAAATTCCTATCAATAACCACGATGCATTTCTGCTAAGAAGCACACTGCGCTTCTGCAAGTTTTGAGTAACCAACTTCAAGCTTGGATTCTGAGCTAATGAGAAAGTAATTTTTAAACTTGTAGGAGGTTTTTGTTCCTAACATACCACAACACAATAACCTCTCTCACGTTTTTAATATACTTTATGGTTTGGGATATATTCTATCATCTTATAGGCCTATGCTTTTAGAAAACAAAACACTGTTTTTTTTTCATGTTTTAGTCATATTTTCTTTTTGTGTTTTCCTAACAAAAGGGAAGGAATTTTTGAAAACCAAGAGAGGTTTTTATCAAGAACATATTAAAAAACAATAACCTATCTCAATTTATAAATATACATTATGGTTTTGTATATATTCAATTATCTTAGAGGCCTAGTTTTTCAGGAAATAAAATACTCTGTTTTTCCTGTTTTATACATTTTTTCTTTTTGTGATTTCCTAACAACTGAAAGTGAATTTTTGAAACCCAAGAGAGTTTTTTCTCAAGAACACATTCAAAAACATAAAACTCTCTCATTTTTTACACAGGTTTTACTTTATTGTAGTTATAGGTGTCACTTTGATACCTATTTTTCACAAGTTCACTAGGCCAGAATTGTTGCGCTTATGGGAAGTCACTTTTGGAACTAATTTTGCAGAGGTAAAATTGTTGTTTTGCATGGTTTAAAGGATCAAGGGTATAATATACATCTCATGACTTCCACATATGTCATAAATATCCTCCAAAAACTCCAAACTGTTAAGCCCTAATATTGGCTCATTACCCCTTAATTATGGCATATT
Source organism: Picea engelmannii (assembly GCA_009831015.1). Taxonomy (NCBI): domain Eukaryota; kingdom Viridiplantae; phylum Streptophyta; class Pinopsida; order Pinales; family Pinaceae; genus Picea; species Picea engelmannii. The sequence goes on along the minus strand of ML777622.1, from coordinate 639,325 downwards.
ATATTAGTAATGTTATTTTATTTATGTCGACTTTAGGCCATTAGTTGTAATTATACATCCTAGTCTCCTATATATACCAAGGAGACATTTTCATTTTGAATCATCTTGTACTTGAACATTTAAGTGGGGTAAAATCAGGTTGCCCCCTCAAACAGGTTTATTATATGAAATTATCTCTTTTTCAAGGCGTTGAGTACTTTTTCTGAGGATTTTCTATGCTATATTGATATTTGGTTCTTAACATATGGTATCAGTGCTCAAGGTCTTGGGGTTTCCCTGCTACATCTGAGACACCTTGGAATTTTCTCTATAACTTTTTTTCTACAGTGTGTCAGAAGGAAAGGCTTGGAGGATATTTAGCATACAGATCAAGGTACATTGGGTTTAAAATTAAGCTCCTGAGGCCTTATACTTTCGGTGATATAGACTGTACAAGATATGGTTCTGGAATCATCCTGAACTGAGTCATTGCGTAATTTTCACCATAAAACAATTTCTGTAATGTTTCAGACCTTGAAATCTGGAGGATACTTACATAAATTAGTAAGGTATCTGTGGTAAAAATTTCAGCTTCTGGGTCATCTTAAATTTTTAGATACACCCTGTGTAAGATAGGGTATCTAACCAGTCCTATTGACTAGTCTCAAGAAGGTGTTCCAGGTAAAAAAATTATAACTTCTTCCTAGAGTATCCAAATTGCATGGGACTAGTTTCATTGGATCGTGGACAGTTTGTAGTATTTCTGATGAGAGTTTCAAAATTTTATATCAATTAGTTTGTGTAGGGCACACTATACAAGTGAGATCTACTGGAAAGGAAAAAAATAGCCAATTTGTGGGGAAGTTACCGTAAATTCCACTTGGCACATCCAATTTTGATCAGACCTGTAGCATTGCAGAGAATAAATATCAAAGAAATACATAAAAGAAAGTTTCATACCTAGAAGGGCTGAAACTTTGGAGATACAACAAAATAAATATTGTATAGAAGAACCACCTCAAAATCAAGATTCAAAAGTGATACTTGGCCAACATGCGACCCAAAAAGGGAACTTCTACACCAAATAAGCCTCCAGAAAATCCTACTTGAACTCTTGATGAAGGTGAAGAAATGCGTAGGGACATAAATGAACTATAAAATAAGATGGATTCAATGGAAGCTAAGTTGGATACTAAGATAAATGGTTTAAAAGGGGAGATCATGGAAGTATTGAAAAAAATTGTAACAGAGAAGACACCTGAAAGTGAAAATGCATCCCATGAAATTCATGATGAGGACACAAGGAAGGTGAATCAAGAATGGAGA
>ML777622.1:582251-623511 GCA_009831015.1 Picea engelmannii | reverse complement strand
CGCCGGTTTAATTTGTTTATATTGTTGTTTATGTTCCCCAAGGGTTAGGTATTCAAGGGTTCTACAGACAAGGTTTTTCCCTGTGCTATAGCTCTCTGATATACGTGCGGGGTCCAACAGTAGTACTCGGCCCAATATCTCAGGGAACTAACTAAGGAGGATAGACCATACCCTTAGCCATACTACCCAACTACCCAGGTACTAGAGAGTATCTTCCCGAGTGTTGTTCTCGGTGACACTATAGCAGTCCGACGGCTGATAGGTTTATCTACAGAGGGCTTCAGGAAATCTAGGTCGGTCCATACACATGTGCTGTCTGATGCGCTACCACTCGAAGGGTTACCAACAGGGGTTACAAGGGTGGCCAACAAACGTGCGCTTAAGAACCACTTGTATTTCCTGCGTGTATGAATCCCTCAACCACGAGTTTATGTGCGTAACGACAGATCTCTGTGGCTTAAAGACGCCGAAATACGTCTCTACCCTGAAAAAAAAATACCCACAATTTTTGCCAAGGAAATTGCTCTGATACCACTTGCAAGATACCAGATATATAAAATATGCAGAGCAGAAACAAAATGCTAGAAATGACAGAATAACAGTAAAATATCCAGCATAATCTTCACAATACACAGAAATGATATACGAAATAGCAACAAAAATAGCACTTTGAATCAGATAGAAATGTTCACAGGCCTCTTTGAGGGGGCAACCTCCAATCGAGCAACGCTCCGTTACAATAATATCCAAGCTAGGGTTATCATACCCTCGACTCCTATTTATACTAAAAAGAAGCATCTAGAGGAAGATCCTTCTAGAAGCGAAAGCTTCTATTAGGTCTTCTTACATCCGCCTTATTCTATTTTATTGAAAGGTCTTATTAATATTGACCTTTATTACATCCGAATACATTGATCTACCTATGTGCGGTTTAGGACCTTAACACAGAATGTTTGGTTTGCCAAAAAAATAAGGTGGAAACAATTAAGACCCTAGATATTTTACAACCATTATCCATCCCAAGTCAGTGTTGGGAGGAGGTTTCCATGGATTTCATCACAGGGTTACTAAAGTCTGAAGGAAAGAGTAACATCATGGTGATTGTTGATAGACTAACCAAGTATGCACACTTTTGTGAACTCTCTCATCCCTTCAAAGCTAGTATAGTTGCCACCACATTCATCGAGACAGTTCAAAATCTACATGGTAGCCCAAAGATTATTGTAAGTGACAGAGATCCCATCTTCACTGGACATTTTTGGACATAATTATTTTCTTGTTTGGGTACTTAATTGGCTCATATCTCATCCTATCATCCTCAATCTGATGGATAGACCGAGATAGTGAATAAATGTCTGGAAGGATACCTTCGTTGTTTTGTCTCTGATAAACAAACGCAATGGTTCAAATGGTTACCCTTGGCAAAATGGTGGTATAACACTTCCTTTCATATTGCAACAAAAATGACACCATTGATGGCACTTTATGGATACCACCCTCCTTCCATCACTTCTTCTCTAAAAAAAAAATCTAAGGTTCAAGCAGTGGAAGATCACATCGAAAATCAACAACAAGTTCTCCAAATCTTAAAGGACAACCTGACCATGAAACAACAAGTAGATCAACATCGTAGTGAAAGAAGTTTTGAAGTAGGGGATTGGGTATTTTTAAGACTACAACCATACAAATAGATGTCCCTCAAGCAAGCCAAGAAAAATAATAAATTATCACCAAAGTACTATGGACCTTATAAGGTGTTGCAAAAGATTGGTACTATGGCATACAAATTGGAGTTGCTTGCATCTTCATGAGTACACCCAGTTTTCCATGTTTCATGCTTAAAGAAGGTTATAGGCGACAAGATCCCAGTTCAAACTATATTTCCAGAACTTGATGAGGAAGGAAAAATCATATTGGATCCTGAAGCCATCACTGACACAAGAAATCACCAGCTGAGAAATAGATCCATTTTAGAGTATCTCATTAAATGGAGGAAACTACCGGCTGAAGATTCCACTTGGGAAGATGAGTCTTTTATACAAAAGCATCCAGAGTTACTCAAGCATTGCGGAAAACACTTGTCTCAAGGGGAGGGGCATGTTAAGCCCTAATATTGGCTCATTACCCCTTAATTGGGGCATATTATATTAGTAATGTTATTTTATTTATGTCGGCTTTAGGACATTAGTTGTAATTATACCTCCTAGTCTCCTATATATACCAAGGAGACATTTTCATTTTGAATCATCTTGTACCCCTCGAAGAGGCTTATTATCTGAAATTATCTCTTTTTCAAGGCGTTGAGTACTTTATCTGAGGATTTTCTATGATATATTGAAATTTGGTTCTTAACACAAACTCTCCAGTTTAAACTTAGAGAGCATAAAAAATTGAGTTGTCATTTACGCCATGATAATGTTGTCCTACAACCCAAGATGAATTCTCTACAGTGTTAGGTTGATGATATTAACTACCACCAATAACAGTCTCTGGATGAAATTGAAACACCACCAAAATCCTAAGTCAAAATCCCCCGGGCAAGAGGGAGAAGCTTCTAAAGCTAATCCACCCCCTCCTTCGCAAGTTTAGTCATAAAGGGCAATTTGTTTTTGTTTGCAGTGGGACCTTTAAAATATTAGGTGTGGGGGTAATGTTGGGCCCAAGATATGATCATTTTTATGATGGTTATTATGCACTTTTGCCACATGTACGTATGTGTTTTTCATCTTTTGAAGGAGCTTTTTGAAGAATTTCATGATAAAACGGTATGATCGACATAAGGTACGCATGATTCATGTTTAATGATTGCATCGAGCATAATTTATCATTTTTTCATGCTTCCAAGGATTTGATTCACATTTTTGGTGTTACAGGGAAAAATTAGAAGGCGTTTTTCCATCCAGCACTCCATCCAATACTTCATCTGACACTATTACATGCAACAAACTTAAACATTAATTTTTGGAAGGATGAAATGGAATCTGAAAAATCCAGCACATGGGTTTTGTAAGCAGTATGCCCAATTAGGTCCCATGCAAGATTTTTCCTAAAATTGTGAACGTATTAAGAGCACTTTGTGGTTCTCAGTTTTGACACTTGATCCAACACTTGATCTGACACTTGTTCCGACACTCATTCCGGCACTCAATCCAACACTCATTCCCACACCCAGTATTGCACAAAAATGTAAGGTGAGTTGGTGGTTATGGCATTGGTGGCCAGTGATGGAAAAATCAAGCACATGGGTTTTCTTTATGATCGCTCCCTCCAGCTACTAAGATCAAGACAACTCGATTTCAGTTGTCCAAAGAAGGTGATTATTAGCTCACTCAGTTTCGGCAGTTAGGGCACCATTAATGAAATTTACCAATTTTAGAAGTGGTTTGAACCTTCTGCGGTCGAAAACTTGGTCTGTAAATATTATAAATACCACCATGGTGGTCATACAATAGCTAAGGTGCAGTAGACAAAGTAGAGGATAGAGATAAAAACATTTTCTTCTGTTTTTGCATTTTTGAATTGCCAGAATTGTATAAGACTGCGTTTTTCAAGTTTTAATGGTGAAATCATTTTGCTGAGATCATGGTGTGTGTCTAAGAGGTGACCACGAGTTGCTGGAGAGGGCACCAACAGTCTGGTAACTGTTCTCTGTGTTATTTATGCATTTAATAGCTTAGATGTCTCTTTATTTCCTGTACATGAACTGTTCCTTCATTTCTTTAATTTGTTGTTGCAGTTTAACTGTTTTAATTCTCTTTTGCAGGTTAATATGGAGGCGTTTTGTTAATATGCATTGATTTTATAATTAGAAACGAGTTTACAAACTCATACACTAACCGCACATGCATTTATATGTTAGATTATGCTTTGATTTATGATTGTAGAATCTAGTTTAAAACAGAGTTTGAAATAGAATAGAACATAAATTTGAGTTTATGTTTTCTTTAACGAGGTTTCGGTGGATGGATAGTCATTAGTCTTTAGTTTTCAATTCTAGTTTTCTGATCTAGTTTCCATTTAGTTTCATTTATTTAATTTGTCATTTAGTTTCTTATTTGCTTTCTTGTCATATGCTGAAATAGTCTTTAAATTTTGTTTATGAGTATTTTTCCTTTTTACAATTTGAATTATTAAGATAGAGCTAGTTTAGTTTATGTTATGCAATTTCTTTCTTAGATTTAGATTGCAATTTCAAGTTGTAGTTAATGATTGAATTTAGTATAGCATAAGTTTTCTTATATCAGTATAGAATGCATTTGAATTTCATAGATTAGAAAAAAGTTTCTTGTTTTCATAGAAGAGATAGTTTCCTTTATTGCTTTCAATATAATAGATTTCCTTTCATGCATTGCATTGAGCATTTAGATTTCCTTTCACGCATTAGAAATAGTTTTACATTAGGCATTTAGTTCACTTGCCTCTTAGGCTAGATAGTTGTTCAATGAGAATTTTTGCTTGTAGTAGTTAATTGCCTTTCGTTACTTGTCTTTTGCTTTCATAGGTTAGTAAGTTTCCTTTGCTTACTTGTCTTTTTCTTTAGTAGGTTAGTTAGGTGTTTTTGCTTACTTGTCTATTTTCTTTAATAGGTTAAATAGGTGTTTTTTCTTACTTTCTTATTTATTTGCTTTCATAGGGTAGTTTCTCATTTGATGCAGGTTGGCAAGTTAAAGAAGTTTTCTTTTGGCATTTGCTTATTATGCTTAGTGGTTTACTTTTGCTTATTGTTGAACTAGTTTTCTTTACATAGGGTTTTACTTTCTTTCTTAGGAACCATCCATCGATCCTTGGCCCAAAAGTACTTAGGTTACCTAGTTTCATTTTACTTAGTAGGGTTTGCTCATTCGATAGGGTTGCTTGAGTAGATTAGCCTTAGATAGATGCTTTCCTTTGTTAGACTATACTCCTACCAACCTTTTACCTTTGGCATATATTGTGCTACAACTCTAAGTTTACTTACCCTGGGTTGAAAATTTAATTGAGGGTAGTTTAGTGTCTTTTTTAGCTCATATAAATCACCTAACATGCTTCCTGGTGGAGAGAGAATAAAAATTTCACAAATCGGACCTCCGGCTGGTACCCGACGACCAACCTTAGAGATCCTTACATCTATTTAATGGTTCTCCTCTGCAGATTTCATGGGGAAAAAGACTTCTCTAGATTTTTCAGAAGCTTCGATGCCTCTAGCATATACCATAGCCATTTTTGGAATAGGTTTTAACTCAGGTACAATCATCTCCAAACAACTAAGCACCTGCATCTGACAAGCTCAGATTCCAAAAGAAGGAAAAACTGCATCCTTTTACATGCAATCTTATCTTCTAGACGTCGTTTGCGCCATAAATTCTTTCGCTGGAATGAACTTAAGATGGAATACCTCAGATCTCTCGGTCCATGTTTATTTCAGCGTCTTGTGGGAGAACAAGTATAAGAAATCCTACTCTCTCATTTGCGACCATTTTATCACACACATTCATTTGTTTCTATTCAAGAAAGAATTCCCAAGGATGTTGGAAGTAGCCAAAAAGATTATATCGAAGGTTGGAAACTGGTATTTGGATGAGCGTGATACCTACATCAGGTTTTTCCATGCCACCGGAGCACCTCATCTACTGCCTGTATATGTCCCTGGTCGACTAATAGTAGGGGAAATCTGTTATCAGAGAATCTTGCAAGGCTACAATGCTACTTTGGTAAAGGATACAAAGCGAGCCTTCATACCCTATGGGTTCCATATTGGTTTCTACATGGTAAAGAACACCATGAAGGTCAAGCAAGAAGGGTTAAACCAATTGGAGTTCTGATTCCAGACTAGCTATTTTTGCAAACACAACCCCAAGGGTCTGGTTCTGAAGCATGCACAACAAGTATCATCTTGTTGGCCATATGCCCACGATAGGTTTGAGGATGAAATGTTCACCGAAAATTCTCAAGACTGGGAAGAGGTGATGGCGAGGATGGCTAAACCCAAGGAAACCAAATTCAAGGCTATGAGTTAGGATGAGAAAGAAATAGTCCTAGAACAAATGGTTCAGGAGACCATCAAGACAAGAGAATAAATGATATCAGTAAGAGCAATGGGATCCCCCCAGGGAACCACTGAAACGATAGGGATTGCCCAGGTAGCCTCGATACAATCTAGGAATCTTCTCGAAGTTCAAGATATACAGGGGTTGGGGGGACTCATGTATCAACATGCCCAACTATTAATGAAGTAGATGCAGGATAACCCAGATGTCATCATAGTGCCAGAGCTTCCAACCGAAATCATAAAAGAAAGCCCAGCGGGGGGGAGCGGCCCTGATTCCATAAACCCTGGTAATAACAACGGGTCAAATAACCCCGATTCCATAAGGCCACCTGTTGGATCATCGACAAGTGCGATGATTCAACCAAAGGAAGTCTGAGTATCAGTAGGAGCAGGCATGCCTAATCCTTTGAGTGGATTTATAAATACATATAATGGTGATGAGATCTCGGAGACATCTCTCGAGGTGCCTGTGCAGATTCAAGAAGAAAAGGGACATGAGAAGGTTGCTTCTCCTGATCCTGAGGTCCAGACCCAGGAAATCCCATGAAAATAAAAAGAATCCGAAAATGTTTCTGACACAACAAACCCTGAAGCGTCGGAGACCTGAGCCAATTATTCGAAGGGTAAGTAAGAACTGGATGAGCCAAAAGGAGGATCCCCACAAAAGGAATTCAACGATTCAACTGTCGACAAGCAAGTAATTATTGGGTATTTTCCCTACGTCTCTATTTCACTTGATACTCAGATCCCTGATAAGTGACAGGCAAAGGTCAAGCCCTCAAAGTACAGTGAGAGAGTTCAAGAACATGATTTGGAACAAATATATATCGCTAGAAATCTTGGACACACACTTAGATGGGGTGATCAGCAGATTCATGAACTGGTGGATGAGGTGGCTGATATCTATGTGATCTCCTACAATCAAAATATGAGGGCCATCGTCCAAAGAACCATGAAGAAAAGGAGAATCACATTGGATTTCTCCGTCCTCATCACCATAGAGGAGGATTTGATAAACACATAAAATGCCATAACATCTAAGCTCATCGGCACAGGGAGGGAAATTTCAGATGCCACCCTGGATAGAAATAAACGGGATGAAAATGAGTTGGCCACCACCCTGAATAATCTAGAAAAGTTGTGCCAGCTCACTGAATACTATCAGGGCATCACTCAGACCATGGCTTATTTGATAATCGAGTTTGAAGCATCTTACAACAAGTTCACACATGAACAACACCTGTTCACTGCGAAGATAGTCGATATCTAGGAAGACACTCTCATGGCACTCGCAACATGAAAGGATATGGAGCGATGGAATGAAAGGGCGCAACAAGCCATGGAAAGACTCGAATACATAGATGCAGTCCAACAGGGTCCAGATAAATAAGAACACAACATCCGGGTGTTGGGAAAAATTAGTCTTGATCATATGAAGTGATCGACCGAGTATTGGGCTAAGATGTCTCAGGAACCACACTGAGAAATTCAAAAGAAATGGGCAAAATGTGAAAAACATTGGGGTAAAATCAACAAAGCAATGATGGATATAGGACTCCTCGAGTTCGGAAACCCTGACAACTTCATCGACTTATGCGACATAGTCGGTTTGCATGCCAAGCAAGATTCACTATGGGATGAATAGATAGCCAATGTGACTGATACGTCGCCAGGACAAGTGAAAATATTTATGGAACATCCGATGAAGGATCAAACTGTCCTACAATAGTTAAACACCAGTCTAGTGAAATACCGAGCACATGCAGTGGAGATCAGAGGATTCTACATGGCTCCGATGGATAAACACAGGTTTCCATGGGCCCAAACTTACGAGGATTTGTTTATCAGTTGGTCAGAGTATGAGGAAAGTCACCCTTTCAAGTGATATCTCAAGTTGCTGTTAAATAAACTGATAGAAGAGGACGCCACATGGTGAATTTTGTTTTGTTCAAACTACACTTAGCCATTATTTTCAGTTGGATTTTATGTTATAAATAAGAACATCGACCAGTTAGTTAAGGTTCAATGGTTGCTGCAAGAACTCTTTCTTTCTGTTTGTTAAGAATTATTTTGAAACTCCCTTTGAATTGAAAAGTCCTTCTGGACCAGAGACAAGATATTTTCATCAACTGCATGTGCGATTGGACATGGAGAAGAACTATTTCCTATCCTGTTTCATGAATGATGTTGTAATGAGTAAGAGAAATTAATTTTGTTATCAAGTTATCTGGTGCAATGTTTTGTTGTTCTTTGCTTGAATGATGAAGATTAATCGTTTTGTTATTATTTGATGAACGATTATGGTATATGAATTATTTTTCTTGCCATTATCTTATTGCATATGTGTTTTATTTCTGGTAATTAGTATCTCAGATACTAATTGGATGCTCACATGGTTAATGTATTAGTACTAGGCCTGTGGTGTAAAATTGTTGTCTGCATGCTTGAGCAATGAGTTATCCCAAGTTCAACCTCTTCCCCTTAGTTAAGATTAATTCTATTTTTGTTTCCAAGTTGGTTTATACCGGCTTACATCTCATATTGGTCCCACCCAAGAGAAAATACAAAAAAGAGATCGTCCAAACTGAAGGAAGAGCCTTCATAAGAAAACATAAATCCCATCGATAATTTTGTAGGATCACAAGATCTGGAGAACCATTCCACTATTAAACGTTGCAGAGTCTAATTCAGCCTCAGTGACGGGTTTGGTTCCTACTGTTGAATCAAGGGATTTAAGGCCCATCGACACCTTGGTCACTAGAACACATACAATTGTCTAGTATGTCTGACTAGCTGCATCCTTAGTCATAGAAGAAAAATCTATCTGACTGGTTGCATCCTTGGTCACTGAGGAAAAATATGTCTAAATGGACACATCCTAGGTCCCTAAGGAAAAATATATATTACTGGTCGCATCCCCGATCACTGTAGCACATCTTGATAAAACACATGGATACTCCATATATGTCTCACATGACGAAGAGGCCTCCTTCCTATAAAGATCTTGTCTAGACTCCCCTATCACAATATCATAACTTGTTGAAATACATGGACCCTCCATGGATTTTTCATACTCCCTAGAATCCTCTTTCCTATGAAGCTCCTCTCTAGTCTCCTCCACTCGCGACACCTATCTGTCAGTCTTGGATTTTTTCTCTCTCCCAACGAAACTTTAGGGGGGACTCCTTCCATATGACCATCTCTCCCTATAAGCCAACTTTAGGCTCACTCTGAGATCACATGATCTTGCTAAAACTTGAGTCCCTCTAAGTCTACACATCCCTCGGGGCCATATTATCCTTATCCACTATCCTCTACATAGTCCCGATAGACTGCTCCTTTCTCCTAGAGTCTAAGGGATGAATCCCACTGAACTATATCTCACTCTAAGCCTATGACATTGGTGGGGTCACCTACCTCACCACTCATGGAGACACCTTCTCTTCCTGATCTGTCTCTCTCATCCTTCTAGCCACAACACTCATTGGATATCCCCTCAACCTATATATCTTTCCCTCCCTAACTCCAAGAACCACTGCTAATTTGAAGCTAGACCGTATGGGCACAAAAAATAATTGTCCATCTTGAAATGATACATTGTAGCCCTTCATCTCAATATTTGAGACTAAGAGAAACTCCTCATGAGTTTTGGAACCCACAACACATTCAACACCATTGATATCTCTCCTAAGTCCAATCAAAATGATACAATATTGGATCCTCATAGTGAATTCTTGGCTCCCATACCAATCTCCACACATAAGTATGAGCTAGTCTCCATGAGAGTGTCAAACAACTCTCTAGCACTTGTCATATGGAAATATGATTTGCTATCCACCAACCATCTCTCCATGTTGGAGATAGTACTTGAAAGGTTGGAGACCAACAAGATCTCCTTATGGAACTTGTCTGCAACCTCATCAACCTTTGTTGTTGATTCCTACTACCTTCTTCCTCTTTCCTTCCAGTGTGGACACTATGAAGCATAATGAATAGAGTCATGTAACTCTTGAGAGAATCCGTTTAGGCTCTGGAGATGATTCTCTCTTGAGATAATCCCTTCTCCTTGATGGGCCTCTTTTGTTTGGAGAACCCCTTCTCCCCTTTCTAGTGGAGGATGCAAGGGCCTGGTTCTCATTACTGCTACTCTTCACCAAACCATACATATCATCCTTGAATGATAATTGGGTTTTTTCTTGGATACAATTAGTCCATAATTTGAAAAGTATAGTAACCTATATCATGCACAAATCCCCTGCACAAATGGATCCCGGGATCTGGGAAGACCTCTTAATGTTACATTCACCAACTCAACATCCTGCACTATCTCACCAATAGTTGTGATCTGATCTCATATCTAAGTAATATTCATAAGATAACTAATATTTGTGTCTTCATTGGTCATCTTGATAATTTGAAGCTCATGCTTCAAGTGTAACATCCTACCATTATTCTTGTTTTGGTAAATACCCACGGAAGCATCATACATATCCTTGGAAATTGATTTCTTTACAATGTGAAGAATCAAGTGGTCCTTCATGGACTTTAGCAATACTTGTTGACCTTCACTTCCTTCTTATTGTGAAATTCCAAATATATTGGATTAATTGGGATATGATCCACATCCTCAACATATTCCTCAAGGTAATTCTCTTCCAAGAGAAGGAGAACCCTCTCCTTCCAATATTAGAAGTTGGTTTCCCCTTCCAACCTATCCTCAAGCTTCAATGTATTCACCATCTTGACCTCCCCAAAACAAGAACATGAATAATTACAACACTCTTCCAGTGTTGTAGCCAACAAAGTGTCTCAAATATGATCCCCTTATCTTAAAATACCAATCTCTTATACCATGTCAATTTTCACATGCAACTCTATGTGACGAATTTCAAATATGAAAATTTCTTCCTAATGATCTAACTATCACTAAACAACTTTACATTGAAATTATTGACTGAAAATATATGCATTAGAAATAACAAGATCAGAGATGAATCATTAATACACAAGTAACACAATATATCTATTTTTTATATTATCCAATTCTCTAAATATGAGGACCAAAACCAATGCTTTCAAAATCACCAAATATGAGGACAAAACTAGTCCTCTCAAAATCACCAAATTTTAGGACAACATTTTCCTCCAATATAAAAACAAGAAAAAAAAACCTCAACAATATTCTTGAAATCTCCTCTACCCACAAATTTGTTGCAGACCACCTATACAGCCTACTGAGGTCACCTGATGTCAGCATGTATAGACATGCCCCTGCCTAGAATACCTTGTACGGATGTACATGATTGTCCATAAATAAACCCACATATGTATGTGATTGTTTGCAATACAACTTGCATACATGAGAAAAACTATATGGACACTTCATACGACCCGCTCCACTTCATACAATATCTTTCTTCTGTGGTTGCCTCTTTCTCCCACATATGTGGTGTTCTTTTCCCTATCAAGAACATAAGATAGAGAGTCCTCAACCCTAGGCCATATTTTCTACCCTGGTATAATTTCCATTTGCTAAAATCACCAAGCTTTATAGCACAAGTACATACTCACTTATGCTAACTTCATTCTTCTATTACGATACAATGAGATGTTATAATGACCTCTCTCCTTTATATAGAATCCTTTGGGGTCACTGTTGAGGAAAATATATGAATTGATCTTACTCAAGCATTTTCAAACTTTACTTGGAAAAAGTAAAGTAGACGGGAATATCACCCTATATTTATAGACAATAAAAATATATATCCTAACTCACAAGTATTAATCACAAGTGCTTAGGCTAGTCTTTTATTAGCAAAAAGATTGTTGGAAATTCACTTTTTATGTATTTTTCTGAACATATCAGTTGCTAAAATAAATGTAAGAAAAAAATTAAAGACACCAAGATGATAATCAAGACAATTGAGACATAAAGCAATCCTTTATTTCATTCCAATTCACTAAAGAGTCATCTTATTTACAAAATCTTATACAGAAATCTTAGACCAAAGTCAAAGTTAGACATCCCCGGTGGAACATACAGAAGGACCTCTGATAGAAAACCAAAACTGAACTCTAAAAGATGGATCAGCTTACCTAATATTGCTGCCCACTCGAATTTGCACAATAGCCTTTGTCTGCCATGAAAAATAATTCACAAACAGACAAGTCTAAACAGACTATCAAAGATAGATCAACACCTCTGAAGAACAAGTGTCTGAATGATTTGATTCAACCCTGAATATTGTTGTCTAGAATAAGACCCTACTATCATAAAATATAATTAGGCTATGATGAATATATGAATGAATGAAACTAAATTATCTCAACACAAACTCAAAGAGCAAACCTTAGCATGCTTCTGCTTCTATCCTCCTCTTGTTCCTCCCCTTACTTCTTCTTTTAACAAATTAGAATTGGTTGAAGTAGTTGAACCAACTTAATAGTTTAGATAACTAAAGACTCAACTAAATTTAGTTAGGGGTGGGGGGGGGGGAAGTAATAAGTATAATAGGGTCACAAATAAATAATAACTAGTAGGTGGGACCCCTTTTGACTCCCTTTACTTCATAACAATCATAACCATCATCACATAATCCATTAGTTAAGCAACCACACCCCTTGTGCCTCCCCTCAAACACATTTACTTTTGGAAATTTTAGCTCATGAAATTTGAAAATGTTTCAAAATAATACTCATATATCCAAAATAAAACATGATATCAAAAATCCATGAATTCCGCCATCATAAAACAATAAATAACATAAAAATCAAAACCATATTTTCCAGTCTGTGATGCAACCCTTTCTTGGTTGTTGTTGTCACCTCTTGATTTTCCTAAATTTGCCTTGGGCTGGGCAGAACCTTTAGGATTTATCTCACTGATCATATGGGAACAATCGTCCCTCAAATGCATCCGTGAAGGCACAGATTTTTCGGAGTCATCGGAGGGTGAGGAAGGGGTAGCAGTATCTTTTGCTTTATCAAATGCATTGTGGGATTCAGTCTTCAATCTTTTGTTGGCATGGTAGGATTACACCGGCGAGTGGTTAGGGGCAGCTTGGACAATGGGGTTCAAAGTTGGAAGAGAGGGAAAACTCAAGTTGGGCCAGCCATGGTGTTGGGAGACAATTGGGTGAACAATCTCTTGCCACCCATCATTTTTAGGGACTTCAAGTTGTAAAGAGACATGAGGAGGAACAAGGATGTTGGGGGCTTGACGGGTTTGGAAAGGAGGCCTTTCAGGGATAGGTTGGAATATTCCCTACCCAATCCAATTAAAGAATCCAACATGAAACAATTGGCCAAGCTCTTCTGAATCAACATCAAAATGTATATAGAACCTAGGCCTTCTTGGGCCTCGGTTCCAGTTACTTCTACCTCTGTTTCCTCAACCATGGATTCCCCGAATGAAAAAACTCATCCTTCATATGTTAACGATTAGAAAATAGTCTTTTAAATAACCATGCATGACAACTCCTTAAAAAGAAAAAATAGATTTGGTTCAGAATGTATCAGGATCATGCAATCCAATCCATACAAATTGTTCTAATGTTAATCAATGAGTAGGGGGGTGAAATAGTGTTCTGGGATATGTGAGGGGTTTGTATTGAGGGAAAATATGATATGATGAACGGGGAGAAGAAATGGTCACTGATCAATGACAACAACAATCAACTGTAAATCACCAAATAAACCTTACTGCAATCCACTAAAGATAATGCCACTTCATCCACTTAACAGATAAATTCTCTTGGTTGTAATCAATATCAGAATAGGGAGTGAACAAAATGAATATGGAATATGTGAGGGGGTTGTAATTAGCAGAAAATGAGATAATGAGAGGGGAAAACATGTTTACTGTTCATAATATTAATCAAGCAATCCATAACATATTTTTCAGTAAGAAAAATATGCATCAACCAACAATCAGATGACTGAGTCCTAATTCCTGTGTATTTGCCTAATTTCACTATCCATTAATATCCTACATAGTGCCATTACAAAACAGAAGTAATTCACACAATTTGTAAGAGGTTCTGCTCTCTTTATTTGCACGTTCTTCATTTTATAATAGTCAACAATAACACTCATTTCCAATCCATAATCATTAACATACACCACTACCATACATTTCCCCAATTCACATCTATATTTAAAAGTACTATTTCCAAAATAATAATGAATTCACTATTTCTGTAATAGAGCCAATCAAGATTTGTAATGATATTCATTCTCATATATATATGTAGTAGAAATATCAAAATAATCAAAAGCTCACATGCCATGCCTGAAACGACAATTGACTATACAACCAACAACCACCATTTAGACACAGGCTATGCAGGAGTAAATTTCCAAGGGAATGTAACCATACCACTATAAACAAAACAAATAAATGCGACTTAAAAGACAATTCAAATATCCAATGCGACTATCATCAACAGTGGTCAATTGCAATAAATAACATGCTTAAAAATTTGAGGTCATTGCTGAGTATAAAAACAAACTATCCATACTACACACAGAGTGCAAGTAACCAAAATCTACAATGCGACATTTCCACTTATTGTAACAAACACGCAGTCATGACAATAACTGAACATATCATGCTGTGACTGTGCTCATTAATAATTGGTAGGTTCGTTTAATTCATACCATGATTCAATTAATCTTTGCATACTCAGGCTTATTCAACTAAAAACAGAAGGATGTCGTGGATATGCCTTCTAAAGTTATCTAGTTCGATTACCATTCAGCCCCAGGGAACCCATAGTTATCATGCCTTATGTTTCATTTGAAAAATACCATATGCAGATGCGACCTGTGTGAGAAACCCTAAGAATTTGTGACCAATGTCAGCCATCGACCAAATCACCATAAGTGCAAAACTAGAAACTATACATCAACCAACAATTCACCACTGTGGTAAAAAAAATAAAATCAATCGGTTGAACAAGCTGAGGTAGTTGTGTATACCCACGCATCCAATCAAAATGGGCAGAGGCCCTTCCATTAAAAAAAACTGAGTTCTTTGACATCAGGAGGGTGAGTGTGAACTTTAGAAGTGTAGTGGCAATGTAAGGTTCATGCGATTATCACAGAGGCAGTGATGAAAACCATACCAAAATGATTGTTATAAGGCCAACAGGTGAGCCCTCATTCGATGTAATAGACCACAAAAATCAAGAACAACTTAGCAGGCTTGATAGTCTCCCTATGCAACTACAGTATAGAGGGTTAAGGTTTTTCACAGTAGCCTTCACAGGAGGAACATAACTAACTGTAGTGAAACTTCAAGGCCAAAGGTGTACGCACAAGGAGAATTATGATTCACTTGTGAACAAGAGACATTTCCTTGACAGGGTCGAAATAGGAAGACATGGCTCTATTTGAACCCCATAATCGTGAAGACAACCTTCCAGCCATGATTTAAACAAAATCCTTCAACCAAAACACAGTGGCAACAAAGAACTATCACGCGAGAAGAGTAACAACTTCCATGAACTTAAAATCATTACGGCAAAACCATCCATTTTCATTTAAAACCAAAATTTCACACAGTTACAACACTTAGGACAAACACAAACCCACACAACTGAGCCAAAAATATTTCATAACCAAAGTGAAGTCAAGAATGTCCAAAAGAGGCATACCTTTTAATCAAAATCCTTAAGACGAGAGGTGGTCGAGTGGTTTCACCCTGCCAAAAATATGGAGCGCGAACACAATAGAAAGATCAAACAATAGTCTGACTAGGGTGGCCATCAACAGGAATGGTAAAGGTGACGTGCAGTAAATGCACATCACCTACACCCTTATCTCATTTACTCCAAAGTACATGCCAATGATCCCCCCATTAACACCATTAATCAACCCTTGCATCGAGAACATCAACGAATTTAAACTATAACATAATCCAAGTTCCACATAACAATTCTACCATTCACATTATTACTTTTCCAAATGCTCCGCCCATATTCATATTCCCAATATAACTCAAATAAATCACATGACCACTATACAATCTAAGATATCATGTATAGAATCATCACCAATAGCGTGATCAACATCAATCTGAACCATAGCATAATCACCATACATATAGACTATATAAAATCACAAACCATTACTTCCACACACCACCAAAATTTCCACCATATGCATGTAAAATGTATTTTAACACAATTTCATAGCCATTTCCCTTTTATCTAGGGTTTAACAATAACCAACAAATATTTTATGCATGTAGTATTGCAGAACTGGTCCCTTTGCACTCATTGTAATACTTTTCCTTCTTCAAAATTGCCCCTCATGTAATGTTCTAGCATATTTATTATGCAGGCGCAATGGGAACAATCACCATTAATGAATAGAGGGATGTAGTGAAATATCAACTCACATCAATGACATCAACAACAACATCAACCATGTAAATTTCTGTAGCACATCATCATAACATAAAAAAATGAACAGATCTGCAACTAAATAATTCAAGGGGGTCCCACCTACTAGTATTATTTAGTTTTATAACAATAGGCTATAGCAACACTTTGCAGGTGGAACTAGTTGATGTTTCCAATCATCAACAAAATGGAGAATCCACATGGAGATTTTTTTTAACAAATTAGAAATCAGAACCCATGGTTTCACAAACCAAGAATAGTAATTTCAAGAAGACGTAACTCGAATAATTATGCAACAGGGGGAAGTGAGCGGATTTAATGGAAACATGACCAGGAATTTGGGAATAACTCATTAAAGGTGTTAAGTATGAGGGGTTTTACCACTGTATGCATAGTCATTTGGATGTAAAATGCTCTCAACTTGAAAGAGGAAAACTTATAGATTTTCTCTTAAGATCTCGATGGATGAAGAAATGGAAAGAAGAAGCGGGAAACAACCAATTCCTTGTAAGATAACAACAAAAGTATGCAACAAATTCAAATGTCCCTTCAGAGGAGCGATCATAACAACTGTGTAAGCTCAATTGTTATTGACTAACAATTCTTTTGTGGATGTGTCACTGTGGAATAATTGATACAACCTTCTAACTTGACCAAAGAGTTAAAATATGGTAAAGACAAAAATTGTAACATAACTAATAATGTAGAAATTAAAACAGCAGCAGTAAAAGATAGTGGTAAAATATAGAAATAAAATGCAGCAAAAGTCAACTCAGAAAGCAGAAACCTGTAAAGCAGAAAAAGAAGCACAAAAATTGAAAGAAGAGATAAACTACTAGTATACATAAGAATACCATCAACAAAAAGACCTTTCACGCTGGTCCCTTGCAATACTTCAAGCGAGGATTGTTAGTGCTGTGGGAAAACCATTTTCTCTGTAATTCCTTCAAAATTTATGAGTTAGTGTCCAAGACAAAAGTAATTTGGAAATGACCCAACACTTCAAATTTTGATGTAACTATCAGCATTTTGACGCATACGATTCAACCGTCAAGGTAAGCATGGAGACTGACCAACTCATCAAAATTTGTTTGTATAGGCCATGTTAAGGCGATACTTGTATCAAATAAACCAAAAGGCCATCAATTGTAAGACATGGTATCACAATTAGTAGTAAAAGTGGTTTTGTGAATATTTTCCCCTTCTACCTTGGTTTTATCATAACCAAACAAACTATCAGGTAAGGGCTCCAAGCGTAACTCTACAACCTGTTGCAAAAATATTTTCATGCTGAGAGGGGGGAAAGGATTTCTCATATTGCTTGCCTAAAATTTCGAAGACTAATGAAAGTTATAATATCATTAGTATTGTTTGAATAAGGTTCCCAATTGGAAACCCATTTAGGGTGGACTAAAAAAAACATTTCAGTCCTTAAGAAAATCTTCAACTTCCCTCGAAAGGTTGCCTTCAGTGAAGAGTTAACAAGTATTCATTTTTTCCTAACTGGTTTTGCAGTATGATGAACAAGACCTGGATCAAAACCAAGAAGATCCATATTAAACCAAGAAAAAACCTCTTGAAATCCACTGAGTAATTCAACAAACTTTATTCCTTCTTTATCAGAACCCTGGAAATTTATTTTAACATTCAATGAAGATCCAGGTGTCCTAATGTTCATGGAGATGGTGTCAACCACCTTTAGTTGTAATTCCTCCTCCTCTTCTTTATTTCCTCTAACAGTCCATGAAAATGAGGGCTCAAGAGGAATCAAGCCCTCAGGAATATTGTGATTTTCCATGGATAAAGTTTCCTCAAGCTTAAGAGGTTCATCTTGGATGATAGCACAAATGCTCTCATCATCTGGAAGGGCCTCCCAAAATCCTACATGGCTAGGAATATATGGACAATGTCGAGATTGGGAAGCACAATCAGGCCAGTGTGGCAATAGTTATTGAGTAGGAGAGGCTGCAAAGATAGCTAACTGATCAACTATTGAATTCAACTCCTTCCTAACATGGGTAATGTTAAAAGATAGAAGGTTTGAGACAAGTGCCCAAATAGTTTGGGAGTATTGTTCCATCACCTTGTCACTAGGAGAGAATGCCTTATGTATCAGGTTCACAACAAGCTCATAATTTCCAAAAACTGAAAGGTGACCACAACCAATATTAATGGCGTTCTCAATGCCTAACAACAAATATTTGAATTCAGCGGCATTGTTTGCACAAGCAAACTCCAACCTGTATGACAGATTATGAATTTTTCCTGCAGGGGAAACCAAGATAATACCAGCCTCGTTACCTTTGTTAGACCATGAATGATCAACATGCATACACCATAATTCATCATCTGAATCAATTCTTTCTAGAGGAATATTATCCTCTTCAACAAAGATGGAATATACTCCTATGTCTTCTTCGATATAGTTTACGCTAGATTGCAGAACATTCTCTATGTAGGGTGAAATTCTTCCTTCTCTCAGGACTATAATGTTCTTGACATTCCAAGGAACAAATAAATGTGTCCTATTGAGCGAGAGGTATCCACCCATTAGGGCTTGCCAATCTCTTCCCAAGATAATTAAATGATTTCTTACATGAATATTGATCCCCTGAATAATGAGGGTTGTCCTTATCTCGAGGTGAGTGCATAAGACCAAGGTTACGTATTTAATCTCGCCTAAGGTTTTTTGTTGTAGACTATTATAGGAAAGCATTCTTTGGGCATTTTCGTTTGTACAAGATAATCCTAGCTCTTCCATAATAATCTTCGACATAACACTTGGGCCTGAACCACCATCAATGAGGCAACAATGGGTAATTTTGTCCATGATATTTATAGAAATATAAAGGGGGGGGGGTTTACAGGGTATCCGAAGTTATGTACACCTACTTTACTTATAGAAGAACCCTCTTCGCTTACCTCTTCAGAAATATTGGCCACAATGGAAGCCTTTCCTTCCATGAATTGTTTCAGATGCATCTATTGTTCAGGGATGACAACCATGTCTAGGAGGGTTTCATTTGCTTTGATGTTAGGCAATTGATTCAATATGTTGTATTTGGAAGAGGGGGGGAAGGAGTGATTATTTGACTCTCAGGAATTTTAGGAAACTGCGGCGAAGCAGTGGTTGAGGATGAGCTCGAGATAGAAGAACTGCAAGGAGGGTCAAACTTTCCTTTTGGGGCATAGGTTGTGTTTCTGGTATTGATAACCATGACATATTCTAGCTGAGAGAAATCTAGGACAATGATAGTATCTTCTGGTCTTTTACCAAATATCTTGTCTCTAGCACTCTTCCTTACCTCACACGTGGTTTCTTCATGGTGTTCCTCGCAAAAGTTACACAAACTCCTAGGTAGGATAGTTTTGGGTTGAAAATTATTTTCAATTGGACTTCTAAAAGGAGGGGAATAAGAGGATGATGCTCCAAGGGTGAGAGGGGAGACAATACCCTTCCACTCAAAATATATCATACAATTGTTCATATCTTGTACTAGCTGTAACAGAGCGGACATGTCTATCTTTCTAATCGATTCTCCCTCGGGTAGACCAGTTCGTTCAAGCTGTTATCGGTACTCTGAACAAGTGTGCAGAGAAGAAATGAGATTATCAATGGGTTTTTCTTCAATCCTATGACAGTAAGGAGAAGGCAATGCATTGTAGTAATGCATGAGGGCAGCTTGGTTCTAAGGATTTGATTATACAACTTGGTGAAACACAAGTTTAAAGACCTGATGGTCTCACCATCTTTGTAAGTGACGTTATTGTACTCCCTTAAATTCTCAGTAGGGATTTTGGATTGTCCATAAGTGGATCTTAACCAATAGATTAATTCCTCCCAAGTGGACAAAATCTTAGGAGGCAGGTCAAAAAAATCGGCCGCAACCTTCCCTTCCAAGGAATTGACGAATAGGTGCATGGAAGTATCGTTGTCGTTGGCCCCTATGTTATGACAAGCATTAGAAAATGCCACTAGGTGTTCATTGGTACTGACAGTGTTATTTCTTGAAAACTTAGGCAAATGATCTTTAAACTTTGGAAGTGGATGAGTAGCAGGAGCTAGATTAAGAGGAGAGGACACATGCCCTGGTGTAGTTGTGGCATCTTCTTCGAACTGAAAATTTCCATACTTATTGATGAATTTGGCAGGGTTTGTAGTAGACTGGATGGGCATATGGTGGTGGTACAAGCTACCAATCACCGATGATGATGAATATTGGGAATATGGAGCACTTCCCTTTCCACCAAAGCCACCACTAGATGCCATGTTGTGGATGATAGATGAGGGAACGAAAGATGAGATGGATGAACCGGATAATGTTCTCCTTAGGGCACTTTGTTGGGAAAATAACACAACGTTTCTCCTTCTTATCTCAGCAATCAGACTGATTTTGGGTGACAATCATCTTCTTAGTCTAGAAGCGTGAGATTCAAAGGACATGAAAGAATGGCCGAAATTGAAGAAACAAAAGGTTACTACTTATTTCTAGGCTGCCTACGTATATCTTCCAATTGTTCTTGAGTACTAATATCTTGTTCAATTGCTGTCGAAGAATGGTTAAGTTCAACACAGGTCCTAGCAGTGTCTAAAATAGTATGAAACAGGTTTAAAGCAATGTTGGTCTGGTCTTGGAGACCGATCTCAAGATTGGGCTTCCTTGCAACATGAGCATTCATTAAAAGAAAAACAATCAAAGAATCAAAATCATAAAAAGAAAGATGTATTGATGAAAATCGAGTATAAAATTTAATCAGAGAGATATCAAAGATCTCCCGAGTATGGTCGCTAAATAAATGTTGAGGAAAAGATATGAATTGATATTACTCAAGCATTTTCAGACTTGGCTAAAGTAAAGCAGACGGGAATATCACCCTGTATTTATAGCCAACAAAAATATATATCCTAACTCACAAGTATTAATCACAAGTGCTTAGGCTAGTCTTTTATCAACAAAACTCTTGGTAAAAATTCACTTTTTATGTATTTTTCTGAACATATCAATTGCTGAAATAAATCTAAGAACAAAAGTAAAGACATCAAGATGATAATCAAGACAATTGAGACATAAAGAAATCCTTTATTTCATTCCAATTCACCAAAGAGTCATTTTCTTTACAAAATCTCATACATAAATCTTAGACCAAAGTCAAAGTTAGACATCCCTGATGGAACATACAAAAGGACCTCTAACAGAAAACCAAAACTGAACTCTAAATTCTAGATCAACTTGCCATAGATTATTGCCCACTTGACTCTGCACAATAGACTTTGTCAGTCATGAAAAATAATTCATAAACAGACAAATCTACATAGACTATCAAAGATAGATCAACACCTTTGAAGAACAAGTGTCTGAATGATTTGATTCAGCCCTGAATATTGTTGTCTACAATAATACCATCCTATCATAAAAGATAATTAGTCTATGATGAATATATGAATGAATGAAAACTGAATTATCTCAACACAAACTCAAAGAGAAAACCTTAGCATGATTCTGCTTCTATCCTCCTCTTGTTCCTCCCCTTAATTCTTCTTTTAACAAATTAGAATTGGTTGAAATAGTTGAACCAAATTATAAGTTAAGATAACTAAAGACTCAACTAACTTTAGTTAGGGGAGGGGGGGGGAGGGGGGAGTAATAATCATAATAGGGTCATAAATAAATAATAACTAGTAGGTGGGACCCCTTGTGACTCCCTTTAGTTCATAACAATCATAACCATAATCACATAATCCATTAGTTAAGAAACCACACCCCTTGTGCCTCCCCTCAAACACAATTACTTTTGGCAATTTTAGCTCATGAAATTTGAAAATGTTTCAAAATAATACTCATATATCGAAAATAAAACATGTTTTCCCAAATCCATGAAGTCCACCGTCATAAAACAATAAATAACATAAAAATAAAAAACCATATTTTCCAGTCTGTGATGCAACCCTTCCTTGGTTGTTGTTGTCACCTCTTGATTTTCCTGAATTTTCCTTGGGATGGGCAGAGCCTTTAGGCTTTATCTCGCTAATCACATGGGAACAATCATCCCTCAAATGCATCTGTGAAGACACAGATTTGTCAGAGTCATCGAAGGGTGAGGAAGGGGTAGCAATAGATTTTCCTTTATCAAATGCATGGTGTGTTTCAGTCTTCAATCTTAAGCTAGCATGGGAGGATTGCACTGGCGAGTGGTTAGGGGCAGCTTGGACAATGGATTTCAAAGGTGGAGGAGCAACAAAAGTCAAGTTGGGCCAGCCATGGTGTTGGGAGACTACTGGGTGAACAATCTCCTGCCACCCATCATTTCCAGGGACTTCAGGCTGTAAAGAGACATGAGGAGGCACATGGATGTCGGGGAATTTAGGGGCTTGAAAAGGAGGCCTTCCAAGGATAGGTTGGACTATTCCTTGCCCAATCCAATTAAAGAATCCAACATGAAAAAATTGGCCAGGCTCTTCTGTATCAACATCAAAATGTATACAGAACCCAAGGCTTCTTGGGCCTTAGTTCCAGTTACCTCTACCTATGTTTCCTCGGCCATGGCTTCCCCGACTAAAAAAAACTCATCCTGCATATGTTAATAATTAGAAAATAGTATTTTAAATAACCATGCATGACAACTCCTTAAACAGATGAAATAGATTTGTCTTAGAATGTATCATGCTCATGCAATCCAATCCATACAATTTTTTCTAACGTTAATCAATGAGAAGGGGGGGTGAAATAGTATTCTAGGATATGTGAGGGGTTTGTATTAAGAGAAAATATGATATATGGACGAGGAGAATAAATGTAAATTTCTCAATGACAACAACAATCAACTGTAAATAACGAAATAAACCTTACTACAATCCACTCAAGATACTACCACTTCATCTATTTAACAGAGAAATTCTCTTGGTTGTAATCAATAAGAGAACAGGGAGTGAACAAAATGAATATGGGATATGTGAGGGGTTTTAATTATCGGAAAATGAGATAATGAGAGAGGAATTTTTTTTTACTATTCATGAGATTAATCAAGCAATCCATAACATATTTTGCAGTAAGAAAAATATGCATCAACCAACAATCAGATGACTGAGTCCTAATTCCTATGTATTTGCCTAATTTCAATGTCCATTAATATCCGACACAGTTCCATTACAAAACATACGTAATTCACACAATTTGTAAGAGGTTACATTCTCTTTATTCGCACATTCTTCATTTTATAAAAGTCAACAACAACATTCATTTCCAATCTGTAATCATTAACATCCACCACTACCATACATTTCCCCAATCCACATCTATACTTAAAAGTAGTGTTTGCAAAATAATAATGAATTCACTATTTCTATAATAGAGCCAATCAAGATCTGTAATGATATTCATTGCCATATATATATATGTAGTAGAAAGATCAAAATAATCAAAACCTCACATGCCATGCCAGAAATGACAATTGACTATACAACCAACAACCACCATTTAGACATAGGCTATGCAGGAGTAAATTTCCAAGGAAACATAACCATACCATTGTAAACAAAACAACTCAATGTGACTTAAAAGTCGAGCCAAATATCCAATGTGAATGTCATCAATAGTGGTCAATTGCAATAAATAACATTCTTAAAACTTTGAGGGTATCGCTGAGTATAAAAACAAACTATCCATACTACACATAGAGCACAACTAAACAAACTCCACAATGCAACATTTCCACTTATTCCAACAAACACACATTCATGACAATAACTCAACATATTATGTTGATACTGTGTTCATTAATAAGTAGTTGGTTCGTTTAAGTCACACTATGATTCAATTAAGTCATGCGTACTAAGGCTTATTCAACCGACAACACAAGGATGTTGTGGATATGCCTTCTAAAGTTATCTAATTTGATTATCGTTAGACCCCAGGGAACCCATAGTTATCATGCCTCATGTTTCATTTGAAAAATACCATATGCAGATGCAACCTGTTTGAGCAACCCTAAGCAACCATGACCAATTTCATCCATCGACCAAATCACCATAAGTGAAAAACTAGCGACTGTACATCAACCAATAATTCACCACTGTGGTAAAAAAAAAAAAATCAATCGACCGAACAAGTCGAGGTAGCTGTGTATACCCACACATCTAATCAAAACAGGTAGAGGCCCTTCCATCAAAAACAACTAAGCTCTTTGACATCAGGAAGGTGACTGTGAACTTTAGAAGTGCAGTGGAAATGTAAGGTTAACGCTATTATCATAGAGGGAGTGACAAAAGCCATACCAACACGACTGATATATGACCAATGGGTGAGCCCTCATTCGAAGTAATAGACCAAAAAAATTGGGAACAACTTAACAGGCTTGATGGTCTCCCTATGCAACTCTAGTATAGAGGGTTAAGGGTTTTCATGGGAGCCTTCACAAGAGGAACGAAACTAACTACAACAAAACTTTGAGGCCAAAGGTGTACACATGAGTAGAATTATGATTCACTTGTGAATGGGAGACATTTCCTTGACAGGGTCGAAACAAGAAGACAAATCTCTAGTTAAACCCCAGAATCGTGAAGGCAACCTTCCAACCATGATTTAAACAAAACCCTTCAACCAAAATGCAGTGGAAACAAAGAACTATCATGCAGGAAGACGAACAACTTCGATGAACTTAAAACCATTATGACAGAACCAACCATTTCCATTGAAAACCAAAATTTCACACAGTTGCAACACTCAGGACAAACACAAACCCACACAACTGAGCCAAAAATATTTCATAACCAATGTGAATTCAATAATGGCCATAAGAGGCATACATGTTAATAGAAATCCTTAAGACGGGATGTGGCCGAGCGTTTTCACCCTGCCAAAAATCTGGAGAGCGAACACAACAACAAGATTAAACAATAGTCTGACTAGGGTGGTGGCCAATGAGAAGGCTAAAGGTGACATGTAGTAAATTCACGTCACCTCCACCCATATCTCATTTACTCCAAAGTACATGCCAACGAGCCCCCCATTAACACCATTAATCAACCCTTGCATTGATAACATCAACAAATTTAAACTATAACATAATCCAAGTTCCACATAAAAATTCAACCATTCACATTATTACTTTGCCAAATGCGTTGCCCATCTTCATATTCCCAATATAACTCAAGTAAATTGCATGAACACTATACAATCTAAGATATCATGTGTAGAATCATCACTGATAGTGTGATCAACATCAATCTGAACCATAGCATAATCCTGATACATATAGACTATATAAAATTGCAAATCATTACTTCCATGTGCCACCAAAATTTCCGCCATATGCATGTAAAACGTATTTTAACAAAATTTCATAGCCATTTCCATTTTACCTAGGGTTTAACAATAACCAACAAATATTTTATGCATGTAGTATTGTAGAACTAGTCCCTTTGCACTCATTGTCATACTTTTCTTCTTCAAAACTACCCCTCATGTAATTTTACTAACATGTTTATTATGCAGGTGAAATGGGAGCAGTGACCATTAATGAATAGGAGGTTGTAGAGAAAGCTCAACTCACATCAATGACATCAACAAAAACATCAACGATGTAAATTTATGTAGCACATAATCATAAAATAAAAAATGAACAGATCTACAACTAAATAATTCAAGGGGGTCCCATCTACTAGTATTATTTAGTTTTACAATAATAGGTTTTAGCAACACTTTGCGGGAAGAACTAGTTGATTTTTGCAATCGTCAAAAGACATCATAGAATCCCTTCCACAAGTCAACATCAAATTAGGCTTTCCTTGTGGGTGTGAAGCCCCAACACAAGCCCACAAATCCCATTACCAAACGCATGAATCCCCCACTCAAATACAAGGGGGTTTTCACCAAACTGAAAGGCTAATATGGTGCCAATGAATATTCCCACATGCTTGACACTTTGGCCTCTTTTGTGAATACCTACCAAAGATAAAAAAAAAATCTATAGTTGATGCTACCATCTGTAGAAAAGTCATATGGAAATCACAAATGACTGCCCCTCCATTCTCAACACTATATCCCAAACATCATTCCTAATAATAGAGGTGTACTCCTCTACAATGGAATCCCTCCATACTTGTTGATCTTGTACTTCCTCAAAATTGGAAGGCTCGACGTGAATGACGCTACTCATAAGTGCGATATAGGTCGAAAACTTCTTCAGAGGCCTTTTCTCTTTGACCACACTCCTAGGAGCCTCACCGAAATCCCTCAATGTATGTAATAGACACCAAGGTATCCTAATAGGACTTGAAGAGGATAACACCTCCCATCCACCTAAATTATGAACTTTTGATTGTTTCTCATCCTTTAGAGCCTTGTTGATACCATTTCCCACTTTTGAGTTTCCCTCCCCTTTCTATCTTCCCATTTTATTTTTTCCATTTCTTTTCCCTCTTATATACTTACTCGAATTCGCTTTTTCTTTTCTCCCTTCTATTCTCCCTTTATAGTTACTATACTTATCCATTTTTATTTTTAGAATGGTGGTTCGTGCATTCGCAGACTCATGGGTTCTCACTTTCATTCATATTCCCATATCATGAGTCCAGTCGAACGTCGTATTATCCTATACTTAACTATTCATGTAGTCATAGGTTCAATATTTAATATCCCATGTTCCGCAATATCCATTGTTCACCCAAATGATTCGCGGCCTACAATTTTGACCATCAGACTCCCAAAGCACGTAATTATATCATCTCTCCTATATTAAGTCTGAACAACTTCATTACAACACTTAGCCTATTTTCGACATTCTGCAACCGCGGGTTCGCGGCTTGACGGGTTCACAAGAATTCCCAAATCCTAACTTCTCTCATCCGTCTCCGCCATCCTCATGCTTTTCCCAATATGCATTTAAGAATGGTTTAATTCTACTAACTCATCATGCAGGTTACGTAAATATTGTCATTAATAAGAAAATGGATTGAGGATATTTTTTTTCATTAAAACTACATTAAAGCAACAATTTGACGATCAAGTTGAGATGTTTAAAGGGTTTCCAGTTGAAAATTTATATGGTATACTTGAATATGATGAGGACGACATAGACAATTGGCTAGTGGAATACTTCGTGAAAAATTAGGACATTGAAGAAGCATTACATGGTATTTCCCTTGATCTGAGAGACTTGGAGGGTGAGACGTTCAGAATCAAAATCCGGCATGAAATCAATGTGGCACCAATGAAAAGTTATATTGAAGAATGGTTTAAGAAATTTATCGACAAATTGACCACCAAGGGGCAAGAAACGATTGATACAATTCATGTAACCATTAATGAAGATAATAAAAGGACACCAACAAGAAAGTAAAAGAGAGATACCATCATTGTAAGTTTATTTTGATCACATCCTTCTTGTCTTTATCAATTTATTCATCCAATTATCCACCCTCTTTCACTAGAAAAGTTTAACTGAAGATTGATAACTTCTCTTTTCTTCTTACTGGGTCTTGTTGTTCTTTTACCTCCCACAATCTTCCTTCTACAAGATTAATTCTTATGTATATTTTCTTTATGATCCGCGGGAGCCCCAATCTGAGTATTTAAGACAAATACATTTTAAATTTCAAATAATATGTCACAGCTTATATATTTTTTAGAAATTTCAATGGAGATATTTTGGGAACAATCTCGATTGTGCTTTGTAGCACAGGTTTTTAAATACAAAGTATTTGAGGTTGATCTATCATTATCTTTATTTGAGATGCCCATGTTCACTCTGTTAAAGTTCTCTTATGCATGCAGACAATCTTCTTTTTATTTTTATTTGATCAGAAATCTTTATTCAAACTATGATGGATGTGAGAAATTTTTGTTTATTTACTTTAAATGTGTGAATTTGCTTGGTTCCTAGTCCTTTCCCAGGAAATTTATTTTAAAATAAATAAAAAATTCCTTTTAGTTTCTTGCAATATTTATATTTCCTTGAATCACTAAGATGGACTTCTATTAAGCCCCACATTTTGAATATCTAGAAATCCCAAGAAAATATAAAGAGGAGTACCCCATCTATAAACACAGTAGGTGGATTTACATCCTCGTGAGGTTGTCTTTTTGGTCCTAACAGATTCAAGCGTCAACATTTTTGGCGACCATAATGGGGAGGAACTAAAATTTGGAACTTGGTCTAGCATTTTTGAAAAATGCATGACTTTACCCCATGATAATCAGACCCGCTTAGAAATTGGATTGAACAATAAACGAAGCATCTTACATCAATTATAGAATCTGGTAATAACAACAGCCAAGACCTGAGAATATTTAGAAAGGTCATGGCATATCCTAGTCCAAGAAGAAGAAAGAGAAATCCTTCGAAGACAGAGGAGACACGAGCAACAAGATTAAAGAAACCAACGTCTAGCTAGATCAACACAAGAACAAGATTGAGATTGAAGTGGGATGAATATAGGAGACCCATCACCAGAAGTAAAAGAAAGAAACTCTTTATTCTTAGAAGTGAAAACCATATTCCTAGAATCTCTTCAGATATGGAAGAAAGAAACAAACAACCCCAATATGAGAATCATGAGGAGAGATAAGGAGGTGGAAGGGATGATGCAAGAAATCAAGAAAACTTAAGGTTTGAAAATAGAAGAAGAATAAGAGATCCTCCTTTGAATATTCTAGGTGAGAAACATGATCTCCCTATTCTCCCTAAGGGAACCCTAAAGGAATTTTCTAGAGATGGAGAAATCGATGGAAAGAGGCATCTGTACTTATTTCTTGATGTTTGTGATTTTCACCATGTTGAGCATGATGATGTCATGGTAAGGTTGTTTCTACAAACCTTATCAGGAAGATCATATGAATGATATACAACATTTCCCAGTAGATCAATTTTCTCATTGAATGACCTTGAAGCTATGTTCCTAACCATGTTCGCCCCTCCAATTGATTATCATACCCTTCTCACCTACTTCACCCAAAATGTTTTGAGGAAGAATGAAAGGATACAATATTTTAATATCAGGTTCAATAAAACCTTAAGTAAGATTCTAGAAGATAAAATACTGAATGACCCAGTCATTATCAGTTTTTATAAGAATGTAATCCCCCCGAACGTAAAATATTCTATTAGAACATCACAAATGGATACCTTGGAGGAGGCAATGACTAAAGCCACTGAGGTGGAATAAATTATGATTGAAATGGGTGCCGACCCTGAGATTATAATGGGAAAAGTACAAAGAAAGCTAGGAGGATTAAGTATTTATAGTCAAGAAGCTTCCAGTTCAATAAAGAACGAAGAATTCAAGCTATGACCAGTTCAAAACCAAACAATCGGAGGATGATTTTTCAAGGGAACCATACCTGATGTAAAGGTTGAACCTGTGGCGACACAAGAAACTAAGAAATTAATTGAATTTATGCATATGAATAGAACTATTAAGAAAATACAGAACGAGATAACCAAACTAAGAAGGGGAGATAATTATGTGGAAAATCCAATAATTCTAGTCCTAGAGAAAATAAGGAATCCTCCCCATGAAAATAGATTGAGATATGAAAACACGGATGGTCTGCAAAGACCAAGTATTCCTAGGAAGCCTACTCCCAATGCAGTTGTCTTGGATGATGTGTATAATGAGAAAATAATTGAGCAAGAGAATTATTACTCACGTGATGAAATTTCTTAAACTGTGTAGATGGAAGGATGTGAGACATCCATGTATATATTTGAACAAGGTGACAATGACCCTAACTCACAAGAAAATGTCGCTCAGTTAAGAGGATTTGTAAATAGATCCTAGAATAAGAATGACTCTAATATATATATATATATATATATATATAAAACAAATGAGAAAGTGACGGATAATGTTGGAAGTAAAAGGAAACACCTGACATCAAATTGCACTCAAATGACATATAATTTCATAGAGTACTTATGTAAATTAAGGATAAATCTTCCCTTTATAGAAGTGGTGAAGATTCCCCAACAAAGAGAAAACATTTTGAAACTATTGGATGATGCATCTGAAAGAGAAGAAGTTGTTGTTACCAGTCCAAAACAAAGCCAGAGCAAGTCAACTACCAAGCTAAGAGGTAAAATTCCTCCCTTTTACATTTCAATTGAAAATCATGATGTTTCGCTACATAATTGTTTAGTTGACACTGAAACAAAAAATAATGTCATGCCACTGGAAGTCATGGAGGCATTAGGAATGAGTTGCACCAAGTATTATGAAACTGGTGAAATTATATATGCCATTGATTCTAGAAAAGTGCCAACTTATGGAGAAATCAAGGACTTTTATGCTTGGATCACGAAAACCCCCCATATCATTACAATTTTTTTATTATTGTGGTATAACTTCCTCCAGCATATGGAGTTGTGTTGGGAAGAGATGGAAGTCCATGATTGGGGGATATAAAATGAACAATATAAGTTGTATGATGTTTTCAGGCAAAGAAGGAGCAATGATTAAAGTGCCCTATGAACCTAAAAAATCCTTCTCTTTCAAGAAGAAGGACAATGAAATAATGGAAGATTATATAGATTTCAGGATTGGAAACTATGCTATCCTAGACATGGAACATAATGAAAGCCTAAAGCAAGTTCAAGACATGGAGAATCGAGAATGTATGTTTGAAGGCTATTGGAGGATGTCATTTGATGGAGCTTGTTCAAACTCCGAGAGTGGAGTTAGAATTTTTCTTATAAGCCCAAATAAGGTTGTGCATACACATGCTATTAGACTGGAATTTTCATGTACTAATAATGAGGCAGAATATGAAGCCTTGATTTAGGGGATGATCCTTGCACAAGAAATGAAAATAGAACATCTAATTGTGACTGGTGACTCCAAGTTGGTGATTAATCATGTCACCCATAGGTATAAAATCAAGAAGGAAAGACTCAAGTTGTATTTCAAAAGGGTTAACGAATTGATGGAATCTGTCAGTTCCTTCAACATTTATTTCATCGCAAGGGACAAGAATCACAAGGTAGATTCATTGGCCTTGGCGGCCTCATTGTCGAACCCAGATGATATACAAAGAGAAATGTATTTCCAAGTAGAGAGAGCATTCTGACCTTCTGTGCCCGATAACATGGATTATTTGCAAGTGTTTGAGAATGATAAACACCTAGAATATTTTTTATTGAATGATGGCGATGATGAAGACGATCACATGTATATTTTTCTTAAATATTGTATACAATTTGAGTCTCTTTTTACGAAAGATGATCATGCTAATAACCTCCTTGAAGAAGTTTTAGTTCGAAAAGTGAAAGAGAAAATAAAACTTAATATCGGAACTGACAGTTCCCCGAAATATGTCAATTTGGGAGTTGATTGCACCACTGAGGAAGTTGATCAATATACTGCATTGTTTAAAGAATACATTGATGTGTTCTCTTGGACCTATGATGATTTGAAAGCCTATGATAAAACGATATTACAACACATCATTCCTTTGAGGGAAGACGCAAAACTTGTAAAGAAAAAAATAAGGATAATGAATCCCATACTAAAACCTCTGGTAAATATTGAATTGGAGAAATTAAAGAAGGATGGAATAATTTATCCCATTAGGCATTCCGACTAGATTTCAAATCCAGTGATTGTAAAAACAAATACCGGTGAAATACAAATGTTTGTCGATTTCATAGACCTTAACAAAGAAAGCATAAAGGATAACTTTCCTTTACATAATATGGATTTTCTTCTCCAACAAATTGTTGGATCAACCTGTATGTCCATGTTGGATGGTTTTTCTCGATATAACCAAGTCTTGGTGGCTAAGGAAGACAGGGCAAAGAAATCATTCATAACACCTTGGGAGAAATATGCATATGCTATAATTCCCTTTGGTTTGAAGAATGTTGGATCCACATTCCATAGGTCCATGGATCATGAATTTAGCAGGTTGATAAGAAAATTTATGGTAGACTACCAATATGACTTGACAATGCATTCAAAAACAAGGGGTGTTCATATCCATCATTTCATAATTTTTTTTGAAAGATGTAGATTGTATGGTATCTCTCGAAATCCAAAGAAATACTTATTCGTTGTAACTCAAGGAAAAATGTTGGGCCATATTGTGTGCAAGGAAGGGATTTTTATAGATCCAGAAAAATTTAAAGAAATAAATTAGCTCAACCCCCCAACATCCAAGAAGGGAGTTCAACAATTTTTCAGAAAGATCAATTTTGTGTGAAGGTTTGTTCTTGACTATGAAAGTATTGTGAATCCAATCAATTTGTTGATGAAAAATGAGCAGAGCTTCGAATGGACAATGGTAATCAAGAGGCATTCAATAATATCAAAGAATAAATCACCACAGATCCATTCCTCATTAGTCCATATTTTCAAAGGGATTTCATCATCCATTCATTTGATACAGAGAAATTTTTTGCATATGTTCTTACTCAGAAGAATAACAAAGGTGAAGAACTCCCAATTAGTTTCATGAGAAAAACCCTACATGACTATGAATTGAGGTACTCAGAACTCGACAAGAAATCCTTGGCTCTTGTGGAAGTGGTGGTGCACTTTCAGATGCACATATTGAACTCCCATTTTATTGCTTATGTTACCTCATTGCCAATAAATATGCTCCTAAACCAAAAATTGAGAGAAGGGAAATGGGCTAAATGGATGGAAAAGATACAAGAATATGATATTGAAATTAAACCTTTGAAAGTTGTCAAAAGACAAGGCTTATGCAATATCATAGAAAATAGTGATTTTGTGGATGGAATGATTTAAATTTATATAGGAGAACCATTGGTTGATTCAGAATGTTATGGAGATATTGTATTCTACTTGAGGTCCAGGAAATTTCAGGTCACCATGAACCCTAAGGAGCGAAGAACATTGAAGATGAAAGAAAATCACTATGTGTTGATTTTCGACATAATTCTCCAGATAAATTATGATGGTATACTACTGACGTGCATTGATGAAAACTAATACAAAGAACTAATGAGAGAATTCCATGAAGGAATATGTGGTGGATTCTTTTCACCTACCTCCACCACCCACAAGATAATAAGATTTGGGCTCTATTGCCCATCAATTTTCAATGAATCTTATGCCACAATAAGGAAGTGTGTATCATGCCAACAGTTTTTAGGAACAGTGAAGAGATACACAATGCCTTTACAACCCATAATTGTAGAAAAACCATTCTCCTAATGCAGACTTTATGTTGTCAGGATAATTAATCTGAAGTCTAGCAAGGGACATGTGTACATTCTCACTGCTACATATTATTTCACAAAATGGTGAGAAGCTGTGGTGCTAAACAAAGTTGATTCTGAAGAGATAATTAAATTCCTCAAAGATAATATTCTGTCAAGATTTGGTGTCCCAAATAAATTTATCATTGATAATAGTTCGATTTTCATCAGGTCAAAGTTTATATATTCTTGTGGAGAATATGGAATTATCATGGGTCAATCGTCGAATTATTATCCAAAATATAATTCCCTTGTTCAATCCAAAAATAAAAAACTTGTCCAGATACTAAAGATAACTATTGTAAAGAACCAAAAGAATTAGCATATGAAGTTGACTGATGCAATATGGGAAAAAAGAATGACTCCAAAGGAAAACACAGGGATGTCCCAGTATAGATTGGTTTATGGGAAAGAAGAGAAAATTCCAATTACCCTCAAACTGAATGCATTGAATTTTGTGGTTAATACAGAAGATACAAAAGATAGCTCACCTATCCAAAGGAAGATCAACTAGTTGTTGAAATTGGAATAAGAATGAAGAAAAGCCCTGAATAAAACTTCTCATAGGAAGCAAAGTGTCAAAAGATATTTTGATCAAAGCACAAATGTAAATAATTTCAAGAAGGGAGAGTTGGTGTTACTTTGGAACAATGTCAAGGACATATCGTCGATGAATACAAATTTTGAAGCTCTCTGGATTGGACCATACATTGTCGAAAAGATCCTAGGTTTTAACTCTTATATTCTCCAATACATGAAGGGTAAAATACTGATATTTCCTATCAACGGGAAACATTTGAAAGGTTTCTTCTCCTAATACTTTCTCATTCTCATTGTACATAATTTTGTTTTTCAGTTTGTATATTCTTACTTTGACTCCATAGCCCAATGGATGGAACCACTTGGTCCTAAAGATTATAGGTTCCTGAAAACCCGTAGGGGGTTATCATCCCACATTTGGAGCCAATTGTTGATACCGTTTACCGCTTCTGAGTTTTCCTCCCCTTTCTTTCTTCCCATTTTCTTTTTTCCATTTTTTTCCCCTCTTCTATACTTACACAAATTTCCATTTTCGTTTCTTCCTTATAGTCTCCCTTTCTAGTTACTATACCTAGCCATTTTATTTTTAGAATGAGGGGTCACGGGTTAGCAGACTCACGGGTTCTCACTTCCATTCATATTCCCATATCATGAGTCTGAATGATCATTGTATTATCCTATACTTAACCGTTTCTGTAGTCATGCATTTGCGTGTTCAATCATTCATATCACATGTTCCGTGATATCCATTTTGCACCCAAAATATCTACGACCTACAATTTTTACCATTAGACTCCTTGAGCTCCTATGTATCTCATCTCTCTTATATTGAGTCCGACCGACCGCATTACAACATTTATCCTATTTTCGACCTTTCGCAACTGTGGGTTCCTGGGTTGACGGGTTCACAAGAATTCCCAACTTCTAATTTCTCTTGTCTATATCCACCATCCTAGTGATTTTCCCAATACACATTTAATAATGGTTTAATTCTACTAACTCATCATGCATGTTTTGTAAATATTTTCATTAATAATTGAAGGTCTCGAGGAGATTTTTTTTCATTAAAACGAGATTAAAGAAACAAGTTGATGAGTAAGTTGATATATTTAAAGGGTTGTCATTTGAAAAGTTCTATGTTATACTTGAATATGATGAGGACGACATAAACAATTGGCTAGTGGACTACTTCATGAAAAATTAGAATATTGAAGAAGCATTACATGGAATTTCCCTTGATCTGAGAGACTTGGAGGGCGAGTTGTTCAACATCAAAATCAAGCATGAAATCAACGTGGCACCAATGAAAAGTTATATTGAATAATTGTTTAAGAAATCTATCGACAAATTGACCATCGAAGGAAAAGAAATAGTTGATACGGTTCCTGTAACCGTTAATGAAGACAATAAAAGGACACCAGAAATCAAGTAAAATAGAGAGACCATCATAGTAAGTTTATGTTGATCATATCCTTCTTTTCTTTATCAAGTTCTTCATCCAATTATTCCACTTCTTTCACTAGAAAGGTTTAACCGAAGAATGATAACTCCTATTTTCTTCTTACTAGGTCTTGTTGTTCATTTATCACCACCATCTTCATTCTACAAGCTTAATTCTTGTGTATATTTTCTTTATGGTCCATGGGAGCCCCAATCACAGTATTTAAGACAAACACATTTTAAATTTCAAATAATATGTAACTGACTATATATTTTTTAGAAATTTCAAGAGAGTTATTTCGAGAATAATATCAACTGTGATTTGTAACTGAGAGTTTTGAATAAAAAGTATTTGAGGTTTATCTATCATTATATTTATTTGAGTTTCCCATGTTCACTCTGTTAAAGTTCTTGTATGCATGCAGACCATATTATTTTTATTTTTATGTGATCATAAATATTTAGTCAAACTATGATGGATGTGAGGAGATTTTTTTTATTTACTTTAAATGTGTGAATGTGATCAATTCCTGTTCCTTTCTCAGGAATTTTCTTTTAAAAGAAAAGAAAAAAAAAATCCTTTTATTTTCTTGAAATATTTATATTTCCTAGAATCACTACGATGGACTTATGTCAAGTCCCACATTGTGAATATCTATAAATCCCAATAAAATCTAGAGAGGAGTACCACCTCTATAAAAACGTCGGGGGTTTTACATCCTCGTTAGGTTTCCTTTTCAGCCCTAACGTATTCGAGCGTCAACAATCCTACTTCCCCTCATCCTCTATCATTGTTGATGACTCATGGGATCTGCTAGATGCCAATTTCTCCTCAAACATAACAAATTTTCTCACAATTTTCCTCCACTACACTAGAATGAATATCCTGTAAGCCTTTGATGTATTATTGTACCCCCAAAATATACCCTTTTTTCCTGAAGGATTCAACTTTGTCCTCGTCTAACTAAGCACATGGATGTAAACTGGACAACCAAATATCCTAAAATGACCAATCTCTAGCTTCACTCATGATTATGCCTCCTAGGGATGTAAACTGGACAACCAAATATCCTAAAATGACCAATCTCTAGCTTCACTCAGAACTCTCCCTGTGTAGATAGGTTGAGTTCCCCTAACTTTGGTTTCCTACAAGTGAGATAGCCTCTAACAAATGAACACTAACATCCTCCAAAAAAACTATTATATTTCCTTGTGGGAGGGTTGAGAGAGAAGGAGAGGAGGTGTATGTACCTGATTTCTAACGTTTTCCCTCATCGCTCCCATGGTTGATCTCCAACCCAAGAAGCTCCCCCACTAATTCAAGCCTGCAAGAACAAAGAAAACTTATCCTACTACTATATATGATTGATTAATAGAAATCCTATCAGTTGATACCTTACACAAAGTAATCAGAAAAACAAGAGATGAACAAGAAAGTCTAAGAGAATTAGGCCAAGTCCTTTTATTAATGAAAGCGTTAAAAGGTTACAACCATTGAATGTTGTCACAATCCTCCAATGTTATTTCTTCATCCATTGAACATGAATTGAACTCAAATTCTTCACATAAACAAATTTTGGCTCTCGTTGACAAGATGATAAATTTTATATGCTTCTTTTCCATCCCCTTTCACTCTAAAATGACCTGGTTATATATATGCAGGAAGGGATAACCACTAGTATAAACCATTAGTGTAGTTGAGGATATGGTGGGTTAGGTTATTATTTGAGTTATCTTCATGGTTATAATTTATCTGAATATAGGATGGAAGAAGGCTCAAATCATTTCTTGATGAAAACAAGAAAACAAACCCAAAACTATCCAAAACTTCTTCAAAAAATGTCCCTAAATTCATGGGATTTTACTAAATCTACATGGGAGCTCCCACAGATATGTGTACATGGCATCCAGAATACTCCCATTTCACTAGAAAAATATTATGAATGCTCCCCCAACATGGAAAGGGGACGTCCATGGTCAAACAAGGCTAGGACTGAGTGAAAAAGGTCAAATTTGCAGGTGTTTAAAGGTGCTTTCCTCTTCTTGATGTTGACGGAAAAGTAATGGATCATTCATGCATGATGTTGAGGTAGTGACACTTAGGAAAAGGGAGACAAACAAGGTATGACACTTAGAAGAATGGATCATGGATTTTGCTACACATGCGACACCGAGTAGGGTGAAGTGCGACACTTACGACACTTAGAAAAGTGGAATGTGATAGTTGAAACACTTAGAAAAGTGTGACAAAATGGTGTATAAAATATTCCCCCAAAAGTGTGATATCAGAGGAGAAAAAAAATGGCCGAAACACTTTGTAATAACTCTTGAGTCAAGGGACCGAAGTCATAAGAATTTTCAAAAAAACAAGAAAACATCCATCAAGATACATATATCATCCCTAAGGTAGGCATACCGAGACTTAGAATAATCTAAAGAATTGTCATAGAACAATACATTATGGATCCATTAAAGTAATGACTAAGGATGTGGCCACCAAACATACAATGTGGATCCATACCTCCATGACTTGATCAAAATGTAGCCAAAAGATTGTTCACAGTGGAGCTACAACATGACAAAACATAGCCACAAACCAATACAACATGTATTTATGTTACAATACAAAACTTCAAAGTATCCATCGCAGCTTGGCGAAGGGAAATAATAAAAAATGAGTGTTTAATGAAAAGTTTCCCTAGGGTCTTCCATCCTGATCCTGAATAGTACAAATCTAGACATGTGAATAGATGTCTTGACGTTGAACATGGTAGAAACCACTTGATTACCAGTCAATAATGTATATCATTAACTAGTGTGAGGGAAATCACCAATGATGACAATGAATCCCAAGGTACTCTAAGTAAATTCCACCGATTGTGAATATATGGTATGAAGTCGAATAGTCGTGGAATCAATCAATCAGAGGTCAATGATATAAATCAATTGTTGACAAAAAACAAACCTGCCATCAAGGCATGTAGGATCCAAGGTACTAATTAGTTTCTAAGTCTAATTCATGGATGATGTGTTGAATTCAACAAGAATAGACTCATTGAAGGAGGGCTATGATGTATTATCCATCATCGACATAAAACGGATAAGTATAGTGATGAATCAAATGATGGTGTTAAGAACCAAATATCAATATAGCATAGAAAATCCTCAAAAAAAGTACTCAACGCCTTGAAAAAGAGATAATTTCAGATAATAAGCCTCTTTGAGGGGGAAACCTCCCTTTACCCCACTTAAATGTTCAAGTACAAGATGATTCAAAATGAAAATGTCTCCTTGGTATATTTAGGAGACTAGGAGGTATAATTAAAACTAATGGCCTAAAGCCGACATAAATAAAATAACATTACTAATATAATATGCCCCAATTAAGGGGTAACGAGCCAATATTAGGGATTAACATGACCCTCCGCTTGAGACAAGTGTTGTACGCAATGCTTGAGTAACTCTGGATGCTTCTGTATAAAAGGTTAATCTTCCCAAGTGGAATCTTCACTTGGTAGTTTCCTCCATTTAATGAGATACTTTCAAATGGATCTATTCCTCAGCTGGTGAATTCTTGTTTCAGTGATGGCTTCAGGCTCCAATATGATTTTTCCTTCCTCGTCAAGTTCTGGAAATATAGTTTGAACTGGGATCTTGTCGCCTATAACCTTATTTAAGCATGAAACATGGAAAACTGGGTGTATTCGTGAAGATGCAGGCAACTCCAATTTATATGCCATAGTACAAATTTTTTGCAACACCTTATAAGGGCCATAGTACTTTGGTGATAATTTATTGTACTTCTTGGCTTGCTTGAGGGACATCTGTTTGTATGGTTGTAGTATTAAAAATACCCAGTCCCCTACTTCAAAACTTCTTTCACTATGATGTTGATCTGCTTGTTGTTTCATGTGATTTTGTGCCATGGTCAGGTTGTCCTTTAAGATTTGGAGAACTTGTTGTTGATTCTCGATGTGATCTTCCACTTCTTGAACCTTAGATTTTAATTTTAGAGAAGAAGTGATGGAAGGAGGGTGATATCCATAAAGTGTCATAAATGGTGTCATTTTTGTTGCAGTAATGAAAGGAAGTGTTATACCACCATTCTGCCAAGGGTAACCATTTGAACCATTGTGTTTGTTTATTAGAGACAATGCAACAAAGGTATCCTTCTAGACATTTGTTCACTATCTTAGTTTGTCCATCGGATTGAGGATGATAGGATGAGCTATGAGCCAATTGAGTACCCAAGCAAGAAAATAATTCTTTCCAAAAATGTCTAGCGAAGATGGGATCTCTGTCACTTACAATAATCTTTGGGCTGCCATGTAGCTTTTGAACTGTCTCCATGAATATGGTGGCAAATGTACTAGCTTTGAAGGGATGAGAGAGTGCACAAAAGTGTGCATACTTGGTCAGTCTATCAACAATTTCCATGATGACACTCTTTCATTCAGACTTTGGTAACCCTATGATGAAATACATGGAAACCTACTCCCAACACTGACTTGGGATGGATAATGGTTGTAAAAGACCTGGGGTCTTAATTGTTTCCACCTTATTTTGTTGGCAAACCAAACATTCTTCCACAAACCTTTGAATATTAGTTTTAAGTCCATCCCAAAAAATATCCTTCTTGACTCTATGGTAGGTTTTCAAAAATCCCGAGTGCCCTCCTACTGGAGAGGTGTGCAATTCCAATAGTACCTTTTGTTTCAGTTGGGAATTCTTACATAAATATAAGCAATCTTTGTACCATAGTGAATCATTTTTCCATGCAAATGTGTCTGGTGGACTGGAATACTGCTGCAACCTTTGAATGAGAGTCCACACATTTTCATCATTCTTACATTCATCCCTTGCTTATATTATCCAATTAGGTTGGATGATCGAGATAGCACAGAGAAAGGCCTCAACATGTTCATTCTTTC
The DNA here is from genome assembly GCA_009831015.1 of Picea engelmannii. Classification (NCBI taxonomy): domain Eukaryota; kingdom Viridiplantae; phylum Streptophyta; class Pinopsida; order Pinales; family Pinaceae; genus Picea; species Picea engelmannii. The sequence continues at coordinate 582,949 of ML777622.1, read as the reverse complement.
TTGAGAGTGCATCTTCCACAACATTTTGCTCCCCCTTTTTATAGACAATTTCAAAATCATAACCCAATATCTTGGTTACCCATTTTTGTTGTTCTTCTGAAGATAGTCTTTATTCCAAGAAGTATTTAAGACTATCATGATCTATTTTGACCTTGAAGTGCCTACCTATTAGGTAAGGACGCCATTTCTTCAATGCATGTAGTATTTCCATCATTTATTTCTCATAAATGGGTTTGTGTAAGTCCTTTCCCTTGAGTGGTCAACTTTCAAAATCCAGGGGCCTTCCTTCTTGCATTAGGATAGCACCAATTCCATTTCCCAGGGCATCACATTCCATAATAAATGTTTTTGTGAAGTCTGGAGTGGTCAAGACAGGAGCTTTACACATCACCTCTTTAAGTTGTTCAAAAGATTTAGTTGCCTCTGGAGTCCATGAAAATGCATCCTTATTAGTCAGTGTTGTTAAAGGTGTTTTTATTCTTCCATAGTTCCGAACAAACTTGTGGTAGTAACCTGTCAAACCCAAAAATCTTCTAAGATTCTTTAATGTTTTGAGAACCGGCCAGTCCATCATGGCCTTAATCTTGTTAGGGTCTACCTTGACACCTTCATGAGATACAATATGACCCAAATACTCTACCTCCTTTACTCCAAAGAAACATTTGGATGGTTTGGCATATAGTTGTTGCTCCTTTAGT
>ML777622.1:554777-580954 GCA_009831015.1 Picea engelmannii | reverse complement strand
GCCATATTTTTACTTTCAACATTTCTTTCCACCTTAAATGCATTCTCCAATGATTTGGGTTCCCAAAGGCGAACCTCATGTTGAATGTTATCCTTTAAAGTTCCTATGAATACATCAATCAAGTGCTCATCTAGAATATCGGTCACCTATATATTCAATATTTGGAAGTTCTCAATGTGCTCAGTAACTGAACCCTTTTGCTTCAGATTTATCAATTGGCTAAAGAAGGTATTGTTCCTTGTATCCTCATAGTGTGTTATCATTTCTTCCATGAAAATTATCCAAGTGACGAGTGATTTGCGAGAACAAAGCCACCGATACCATACAAATTCATTAGGTTCTAAATATAAAGAAGCAATTCATACCTTTTGTGCATGTGGCACATTATGGAGATTAAAGAATTGCACCATCTGAAGTATCCATGTGATTGGGTCCTTGCCATCAAAATTCCTCATATCAATCTTCGGAATGTGATTGGTCTTCAAACCAAAGTTGGAGTTTCTCCATTCTTGATTCACCTTCCTTGTGTCCTCATCATGAATTTCATGGGATGCATTTTCACTTTCAGGTGTCTTCTCTATTATGAAAATTTTCAATACTTCCATGATATCCCCTTTTAAACCATCTATCTTAGTATCCAACTTAGCTTCCATTGAATCCATCTTATTTTGTAGTTCATTTATGTCCCTACACATTTCTTCACCTTCATCAAGAGTCCAAGTAGGATTTTCTGGAGGCTTATTTGGTGTATAAGTTCCCCTTTTGGGTGGCATGTTGGCCAGGTATCACTTTTGAACCTTGAATTTGAGGTGGTTCTGCTAGACAATATTTCTTCTGTTGTATCTCCCAAGTTTCGACCCTTCTGGGTATGAAAATTTATTTTATGTATTTCTATGATATTTCTTCTCTGCAATTCCACAGGTCTGATCAAAATTGGATGTGCCAAGTGGAATTTACTGTAACTTCCTCACAACTTGCTGATTTTTGTCCTTTCCAGGAGATCTCACTTGTATAGTGTTCCTCGCACACAATAATTGATTTAAAATTATGAAAATCGCACCCGAAATACTACAGACCATCCATGATCCAATGAAACTAGTCCCACACAATTTGGATACTCTAGGAAGAAGTTATGATTGTTTTTCCTGGAACACCTTCTTGAGACTATTCAATAGGACTAGTCAGATACCCTATCTTACACAAGGTGTATCTACAAATTTAAGATGACCCAAAATTTGAACGTTTTACCATAGATACCTTACTAATTTTTGTAAATAGCCTCCAAATTTCAAGGTCTGAAACATTACAGAAACGTTTTTATAGAGAAAATTCTGCAATGACTCAGTTCAGGATGATTCCAGAACCCTATCTTGTACATGATGTATCTCTGAAAGTATAAGGCCTCAGGAGATGAATTTTGAACCCAACATACCCTGATCTGTCTACTAAATATCCTCCAAGCCGTTCCTTATGAAACGTTGTGGAAAACAATTTATAGTGAAAATTTCAAGGTGTCTCATATGTAGCAACAAAACCCCAAGACCTTGAGCTCTGATACCATATGTTAAGAACCAAATATCAATATAGCATAGAAAATCCTCAAAAAAAGTACTCAACGCCTTGAAAAAGAGATAATTTCATATAATAATCCTCTTGAGGGGGCAACCTCCTTTTACCCCACTTAAATGTTCAAGTACAAGACGATTCAAAATGAAAATGTATCCTTGGTATATATAGGAGACTAGGAGGTATAATTACAACTAATGGCCTAAAGACGACATAAATAAAATAACATTACTAATATAATATGCCCCAATTAAGGGGTAATGAGCCAATATTAGGGCTTAACAGATGGTGAACTAACACAGGGGTGGAAATGTAGAGGTTGACTTCCCTTGAACATATGGCGACACAATGAGTGACTTGGAAGCATTGACTCAATAGACAATGAATGATAGATGTGAGAACAACCAATGGATCTATTCAAATAAGGTGGAAGAGTATTACGACCCATGAAATGGGATGACAACTAGAGGTTCTCTTTTGAAGGAGTCAAAAGAGTATGATGACACATTGGCGCATAGACAAGAGGTAAACCCAAGATACAAATAAGTGTCATTTCCAGGGGTGATAAATAGCTTTCATAAAAGTAAAATACTTGACCCACTTCCCCAATTTATCCCCCACCAAGATAGGAGAGTACATTCTTTTTCTAGTGATATTTAGGAGGATACAAAGTGTTTGGTTAACTCATGTTCACATGTTTAACTAACATGAAGAAGGAACGGTTCGGTCCCATATGGGTCCATCCTTGTGTATATTTTATGAGTCCAAGGAAATAAAACTCGATGGTCTTTTCACATTTAGGGAGTCTGAAAATATTTGAAAAATAAGACTCCATAATGGACTTTTTCATAAAGTTAGTCCCCATGGTCCGAGAAAGTATAAAATGATACCTAGGAGAAATCTTCTAATCATGATTGACTAGAGTATTCTTTTCTAACAAGGATAAAAAAGGGGTAAAATATCACTCGAAATACACCCTTTATAATCCTTTTAATGAGTGTGAAAGGAAATAATCTCACTCAACAATCTTTTCATGTTTAGAAAGTCTGAAAAGAGCTTAAAGGAGTCTTCAAAGAGTTCCTTATTCATATAGCTTTTATGAGTCCAAAAAATAGATAAAAGTAGACTTAGTAACCTATTATGATGTATTAATGAGAATGATAAAGAACAAATACTGAGATCAGTAACCTATGATCATGTATTTATGAGTACGAGAAAGAACAAAGAAAAATATCTTTCTATAAAAGACTACTACGTTATGATGCGAACGACCCTCGGGTGAGGATCACTCCTAGAAACATGTCTCTCTAGAGGTGTTTTTCCCCAGATTGCATGATAGAAGCTATTGGGTTCACTCCAGCATGATCCCCAGAGGCTAGAGACCTTCCCCCCAACCATCATTTCCTCCAACTACTTTTCTTCTTTCCTCATTTAAGCATATGGTTACTAATGGGAACATTTTCATGAGGAGGAGGAAAAGAAGGTTCAAGAATTTGATCTAGAGTGAGACTCAATATGAATGGAGGGGGTTTTGTTGCATATTTTAACTAGATTGATAGAGATAATGAACTATTCTCCTAGATACCACGTGCTACCATAGGATTAGATGATTCTAGGGATTGTTGCACCTAAGTCGAAATCATGTTTAACGTGGAAACTTGCGTGACAACATGAGAAGGTAAAGGAAAATCCCCCATGAGTGAGGAATCCTTGAGGAGACATACCCCTACACTCTAAATACTAGATTGTCCTAGGAAAGGGATATCATTCACCGTATCATTGTGGATATCTGGAGATATATAATCCATTTGGTCAACAATGATAATTTGTCCTTGATGGGGAAATCATAAGATACAAAACACTGTAGATACGACGACAGTCATCGCATAGAACCAACTACGAACAAGTAACAAATTGTAATCCAAGGGTGTGTCAACTACTTCGATATTGACTGAATAATTTTACCCTTCAATGTCACATCAAAATATTGCAAGAGTCCATGAGGTTGGAAACCACATCCATAAAATGATTTCAAGGTGGTAGGGGACGAGGTAAGTTTACGAGAACCTAAGGATATCCAACAAGGAAAATACATGGCACAAGTGGAGGCTCCCTCATCCAAAATAGTACAATGGTTGTTCTTTCCACCAACAAAAATTTTAATTCGGAATTCTAAGTGGTGGGAGGGCCTCTCCTTAAAGTAATCTAGATTAAATGTGATCCTATTTGACTCCTCTGAATCCATAGCTCCAATGGATAACAATAGGTTTCTACGTTGACTCGAACAATTATGTAGAACTTCGAGGGATGACATAACAAAAGGTTCTTGTGCCAAATATTCAATGATTTTATAGTTTTGGGCAGTGTAGGAATTAGGATTAAATGTTGCCTTTCGAATTACGCTCTTTGGCGGGTGAAACATTTATTCATAGGTTGGCTTCTCAATCTAAAGAGAATTAGAATATGGAGGAGTGGATTTGGAGGGATGATCAATAGTCTTTCCCTTAGTCTAACCTCCTAGAGGAATGTCATAGTATTTTATTGATCATTGTGTTAACTGCCTTAAACATGTGCACCTTGTAGGAGCTTGAGGAAGCATCGTCATGGTGGGAATGACATATGTTTCCCCCTTGTAGAGGGGCAGGAGTTTTTGCAACAATTTTTTTTTGTTGAACTGGTCGAGAGGCACCCTTCAAAAATTTAGCGACTACCTCATGATGAGGGAAATATTTCATGTAGTGGTCTTCCTCATAGATCATGCAAGGAAAATTAGGCTTCCTATTTAGTTGATCATAAACTGTATTTGGATTATCCTGTGATCCTGGTGGATATCGGTGGCCACCCACCTTTTCCAACTGGCTTAAAACATTTTCTAGCAATTTTGGCAATTTACTATGTTTAGCAATTTTAACTTCTGGGGCTATTTTGAGGGCCAAAATGAAGGTTTTTCAAGATAGATATTCTCAATGATAGCCAAATGCATGATTGAGCCCCCAAAATTAATCTCCTCAATGATACCTTTCTAATGGGCTATCATACGCCTAAAACAGATATTGTATGCAAAAGTTACGACCCCAGGAAGTTGATGTACTAACTTACCCAAACAGGGCCCACATGACTTTTGGCGCTTCATCTCCTAGGGTTAGGTTTTTGGATGTATAGGGTTTTTGGAATTCCGGTTTATTGTAAAAAGGCCTTCAGAACCTCATTGTAATCATCTTCTTGTGAATGCGAGTAACCGCCACATCTCTTCTCAGAGATAAGCTGCCACCATTCTAGCGAGTCTTTCACTCTGTATTTTTACAGTCTCTGTACATTTATTTCATTAATAGAAATCGTGTATTATTGTATCTTTGTTTTTATGGTTGAATCTATGATAGATTTTTGCTATATTATTGGATATCCATGATATCTCTGTGCATTTCTTTATTATATCTCCATTCTCATTTCATGCCGAAAATAATTCGGATCATCCTGCTCGTTAGAAGATTTCTTGGATTTACCCTTGTTTTTATTCTTACCTCCTAGTTGATGACATGAAGCGGATTGGACCGCATTCACCTCATAGGTTTGATTAAGAGCATAAATAGTCTTGGTATTCGATATGGAACTTGGTTCTAGAGCATATTTTTTTGGATTTTTCGATGAACGAGGAGTGCTAGGGATTAGGTCGTAAATTGTGTTGGATTGAGAATATACCAAGTCCAAATACTAGACACGAATGATATCATGCTCCTCAGCAAAAACCTTTTTCCATAGAAACATCATGGGCAATGGGTGGAAAAAGAGACTTTGTAAACCAATCCACGAGGAGTTGGTCTTGAATGGGAGCTTTAATCAATCATCAATGTCATATTCACTCATGAATATGATCAGATATGTGGGTGGAAGAGAATTGTTAGAGTGAGGTCAAAATATTTGTACCGGTATTATACCGTATAGGTAACTGAAATTTCTTCAGTAATACCATGGCAAGAGAATTAAAATCGATGAAGGAGTTAAGTGACATATCAATATACTATTTCTCTATGACACCTGTAAGGTTTCTCTAAAAAAGTCTAAGACTGATGGAATCATCCATTAAAGAGTTGGAAGAACACCATAAATGGAAATTCATAACAATCGATTGTTAGAATATTCCCAAGGTTTTCCATCAATTTTTGGGGTTTTGGACTGGAATTTGGTAGGGATGGAAAGCCAAAACAATGCATGTTGAATGGGTTCATTTTTCAAGCGCGACAGATATGGAAGATATAGTGTAGCCAAGAATGGAAGTTGTTAGTTTCCCTGTGGATATTGGTGGTAACCATATGGAATGGGCACACTGGTATGATCATATCCAGGTTGCAGTGATATGTGATGCAGACCCCACACTCTCCAATGGTCTACACGACCTCCCAATCTAGGATCGTTCTAGTTGGTAGCTTAAATTATCTCGTGGGCTCCCTTCAAGCCCAATATTTCAATACACAGGTCCTCAAAATTTCTTTTCGAATGAAAATTTTCTTTTTGGGGAGCCTCTGAGTGCTGGCAGAGCCTCCCTAGAGACCAAAGGCCAAAACTTCAATCCCTGAAAATTGGGACTTCGATACTTTCTATATTACATCTAGGAGTCCCCGAAACACTAGGTGACAAGATCAACAACTTTCAACAAATACCAAGATAGATGGCTCAAATTACATTTTTTGGGATTCGGTGATTTCTTCACAATGCCTTTTCCACAAATATCTTGGATCGTCGAAACCCCAAAGGGTATGCTCCTCCCTCCACATGTTCCTTTCTTGGTCGACGGCTTGGATTCCTTTTGGGACTCTGGGGATTTTATTCCTGTCTACACGACGATGAAATTCCTCCTAAGTGCCATGTCCCAAACTATGGGATCTGTCTCCACGTGTCCTTTTCCAATGAATTCTAGGACTTGGCATTGGCCTTCATGCCTTTACGACCTCACAAAACTGCCCTATGTTTCCTCTTGAGTATCAGGCCTCTGAACCTCTAGATCTGTTGCCTCGTGTCCTTCCCTTGATCAACGATCTTGATCAACTCCAGGCTTTGGGACTCTAGAGAGATTGACCTCCTCTTGCTTCCATTCTCTCAGAGTATCTATCCTCTGGATATTCTGATCTCATGATGTGTGTCCTCTCCAATGGATGACCCAGATGAACTATGTGGCTTTGGGACTTTGGGGTTCCTCGACTCTTGAACCTCCACTCCTAATATTATCTAGAGTGTTATTACACAAAAGTACACGATCTGCTGACACATGTCCTTAGGTTTTGGATGGATACGATTAAATCCACTTGTCAAATCACCCAAATGCACGAAGTTTGAAGGACTTCACCGATTCACCCTCATGCAACTCCTCCTGAACCAATGACTGTCCACTCTCCTGCACACTCCTGAATGGATCTCAACCATTGATTTCCATTCTTCGATAAATTCTCCTTTGAAATCGATCCTTGACTTCCCCGAATGCGCAAAGTCTCAACAACTCACAAGGTTAATCCCTGCGTTGATTCTCCAGATCTAAGGGTGATGAAAGAACTTGGATCCTCCCAAACAAATATCAACCGTTCGACTCTTCAAAAATGAATCTTCCTCTTCTTAAAGATTACGACCATTATCCTTCCTGAGATTGACTACACGAGATAAATAGGATCTCTGGCACCCTTCTGTGTGCTCCTCAAGCACTTTAAATCTCTTGACATAGAAATTTTCTAAGTCCCTCCTGTAGAAATATTCTACTCACTGTCTCTTCTTATATTTGTTCCTCCGAGGTTTATAGAACTCGGGCACACTCCTTGCTTTCATGGAACTTCCAAATAGTTTCAGACTCCTCACGCACTCCTTGCATTCATCTCCTATGAGAATTATTCAACACTTAAACAAAGTGTTTTCCCGATGCACTCCTTGCACGGGTCTTCTCCAATATTTGTTCTCCACTGAGAAACTGTGCACTCTTTTCGATTCAATTGAACAATTGTGCACTCCTTGCACTTCAAATGTAAATTCACATTATCTCTTTTGAGCTTCTGAGACTATCTGGACTTGGCCTACGTACTCCTTGCAGGAACTATGCACTCCTTGAACCCAGAATCTCAAAAGAGAAACAAATGAACTTTATAGAAACATCAAAAGTTCCCACACTTAACCATGAAAAACATATCCATGAATAAAAGATACATAAACAGATAAAACACATAGAGCATAAATAAACATCACATGTACTCAAATAATTTAGATAAATAAAACACCATACATTTATAATCAAACTTCTTTGCTTGTATTCATTTAGTAAAATATGTACATGGACTTATACATCTCTCTACAACTCTTCATAAGCTTCAATCGCTCTTTCAACAACGATAACAATAACAATCAACAACATCATTTGGGAATAAAATACATATATTTATACATGGAGAGGCTTCTTGATCCTTCCCTCTAGACTACCTTAGAGTTATCCTATCATAGTTAATACATTCATCTACTAAGGACTATTACATTGAATGGAAATTACATTTAGATATGAGTCGATACTCAGTATATGTACAACCTTATTTGATAATTAAAATGATCACAACCTCGACGACCTTATGTGATGTCTCTTGCCTCAAAATACTTAAATTACAATCCTTTCAAAACAGAAAGACACACTCTCCTCAAAATTCAAAAAAAATTCAAATATACATGTTGAGTGCTGATTTTTCCTCCTCCTGGCCTCTTTAATTGTTGATGACGATGCTCTTGCATCAAGATGGAAAATCTAGACAGTCCTGCCATATATGGTGGCTTGCCAATTTGTCCACCCATGTAAGGTGGTTGTCCTGATTTTCCACCCATATAAGGTAGTTGTCCTAGTTGTCCAGCCATATACTGTCACAGAAAATATGGACCTCCTTGTTGGGGTAAGAAAAAGGTATAAATATTCTCCTTGTTACTTTGGTTTATGATATATTCTTTGTTGACTTTTCTATTAGTTTGAAATAATTAGGGAAGAAAATGATTAAATAGATTTTGAAAATAATATTAAATGATATTAGATATTTTCTAAACTTTGGTTTGAATTGCTTTTGATTTTATGCAGAAATGGACAATTGTTGTTAATTAAGGATACTCAAGAAGATCATGAAGATCCACAGACCATTTAAGATTAAAGAAATCAGGCACAAAACAGTTCAAAGGAAGATTGATTTTTATCTTGCAATGTTCATAAATAGTAAAAGCAATACTTAGGATCTCTCAATCCTTAGAATAGATTAATTTACTTGTCTTATTGTAATAAATAAAGAAGAGTGAATGATAGAGAGATGTAAAAGAATTCTGATCTCCTGATTTTTGATACTCTGTACAACAACTCGGTTGTAAATGACTTATCAATTATGGAAGTACTAGAAGTTTCAAGCGTTTTGACCATTTCCGCGTACTGAGTTTTTCATAATAGTATCTTCTAAAGATCATGGGCCCAATCGACATGAGCTACTATCTTATCTGTAATTTTAATGATTTTGTTATAATTATGTGATTTGATATTTCCTTTAACGGTTAGAATAGATTCATTAATGTGTTGTTTCTATTATGAATTGGTTGTGTTATTCCATTCGTAGAGAGTAGATGTTCTATTTGGAAATTATCGATTGTTGTTCCATTACTGATCGTTGTCAATTTATCGCTTGTGAATTATTTTCATTAAGTTTTCATTTGTTGTTCCTTTCATTAAATTTGCATGTGTTTTTCCTTTCATTAAATTTGCATTTGTTGTTCCTTTCATTAAATTTGCATGTGTTTTTCCTTTCATTAAATTTGCATTTTTTGTTCCTTCTTAAATCTCAGTAATCGTTGTTCCTTTCAAATAGGTTAATTAATCATTGTTCTTTGAGATATTGATTCATTAGTGTTTTTGTAGATTAAATTGTTGTTTCCTGGATAGATAAATGAGTTCAGTAATTAATTGATGTTTTGTTTCATGATGTTTTATTGCTCAGAATAAATTTTCTGTTGATTGAGTTATTAGTTTCAGAGTTTGTAGCTAATGTGTGAAGAACTTGATTATTATAGTAATTTAGGTAGACCCAAATTTGTTGTAACTGAACTATATACACGATTTAAACCACTACAACTTATCTGCATAGATTTTGCTGACAATAGTGAGAGAAAAGATGAATCCTTGGTTGATAAAATTAATGTCAGAATAAGGTTGTTTTTAGGACATCTTTAGAGCCCAACATTTTGGCATCGCTTCCTGCGAGATTTTCAAGGATAGTATAGGTCACGTCTCTAAAAGGATGAGGTATTGAAAATGGAAGGTAAGAACCTATGCAGGAAACAAGTAAAATTCTTGTGCCAACTCCTACCTTAAGATGATGCATAGAGGTTACATAGGTGCATAGAAGTTGTGTTAGTGTGTATGACTAAGAATAAAGAACCTAAAAAACAAAAACCCTTACCAAAAACTACAAAATCCTAGGGATCGGTGGCCCCTTGAAGGAGCACTTTTATAGATGAAATTATTCGAAAGGTTGAATCTCAAGCCTCGTTTGGACCTCGAAAAGGTTCTACCTAAGTCCCTCAAGCAACGAAGTCACCAAATGCAACTCACACTTAGGTTCATAGAGGAACTGAAGGAATTGAACAGATTTTACAAAATACACACAGTCCACTTTTCAGTCCTTTAGGCGATGGAAATTCTTGTAATTTGAGAGAAGGATAAGGGGAGACCAGTGGAATTGTTGAAGCAAACCCACAACCACATGAAATTGTATCTGCTGTGATTCTGGCAGGAGAAGGAACACCTGAAATCATAGACATAGGTAGCAAGACCAAACCTCCTAAGGGACCAAGTAAGCATCCACCCCGAGTAGAACACCCAGACCAAGAAATCCCCTAAGGTTTATTGGCACATTTTTGACCAAATGGCACAACAAAATCAGCCGCAACCCTAGACACAGACTACCACTTTGGAATATCCTATAGTTGATCTGGTTTCTAATGCCCCAATGAAATCCATTCCACTACAGAATATTCCAACCTTCAATGGATTGATCTCAGAGGACCCTGGCATGCTCTTATTTCAATTTGATGTCCTGTGTAGAGGCTATGACTATAACTTCAAACCCCAGAAACTAAATCTATTTCCTTCCACTTTGAAAAGAGAAATTGCACGATGGTTTATGGGACTATTGGGAGGAACTATAAATTCATTGGACAAAATGAAACAAGCCTTCCTTACGAAATATCAAGACTACCATCGAGCCAGGGATTTAAAGGATGAAATCTTTAAAATGGTTGCAAAAGAAAATGAAACACTAGAAGAATATGTTGAAATATTTCAATATAACCTACAGAGATCACCTTACGGTACACTATCAGGTGAGGTACTTCAAACCACTATAATAAAAGGTATGAAGGATGAATGGGTAGATATGTTAAATTTGATGGGAAAAGGCGATATTTATCAAGAAACATATGATGAAATTGTCCAATTGTGTATCAGTTATTCACACCGTAGTACATGAACCAGATTAAGAATATGAGACCCCATCACTAGAAGTAGGAACGTTACTAGTGGGAGTGTCACCCGAGCATAAATTGGTAATCTTTTGGAAAATTTTAAAACTGACATTTTGGGTACTTTAACTACGCAATTGGATGTTCTGCAGGCTCAACAGAGACAAGCAGAACAGGAAAATTCGTTGGTTGTATTTTGTCCACAGTGTAGGAAGAAACATAGTCCAAGGGAGTGTCTCCTAGACATTGTTTGAACATGTGCTATCTGTGCCAAAGACCATGCGACGGAGCAATGCCCATCACTTCCAGGACTAAAATTCATCTTTAAACAATAAGAAGAAGAAACATAACCGATATATCTGATGGCTCAACATCTCCAATGGAATTCTCGTCCCCCAGGTATGCTACAACATCCTTCTTCTTTATTTCCTAGACAATATAATCAACAACATAATCCTAGAAATACATGGCAGAGGCAACCATTTCTTAACACCAACTAGAAGTCCCAACAATATCCTACGAAACCCTCTTCAAATCAGTCGGTTCCCACTCCTACTTGGCCTAACTTGTAATACTCTATCCCATTTTGGAAGAATTCAAATAATATCCCCTGTCCTTCATAGTGGTCTAGCACAGCTGCCCACGCCCCCAATTGGACTCAAAATTGGCAGTGCCCCATGGGACTGACCAATCAACCTATGGGAATGGTTCCTCAAGCTCATCCCACTTTAAAATATCCACTTCAATTTCCCCAAAATCCACAACCTCAAATGCGCCCTCAACTACCAGCTAAACCCAACTTGAATACTAATAACAGACCAGTCCATCTCATGCAAATTGTCGAGAATTTAGAAGGTGAAATGAACTCTATTGGGTGCAACAAACTTCTATTAAGGTCGGGGCGTGTAATTTCTCCCGAGGAAAGTAGCATTCATCAAGAACGGGAGAATGAGAATGATATAAAACCAATAATAAACCCATTGACTCTGGTTATAACATAAGAAGCAGAACAAGGGGAAAATATAGTCGAGCAACAAAATCCTAATAAAGACGTAATTTCTCCTCCCCCGTTTCCCGAAAGGCTAATGATATAAAAAACAGTTGTATATCCCAACTTTGATATCGTCAGGGAACTAAAAAATCTATGTGTTAAAATTCCACTCCTACAGGCTTTACAAGATATTCCTATTTATGCGAAAACATTTAAAGAATTATGTGGGAAGAATCCCGTAAGGAAAACTAAGAATCCATCAATTGTTCACGTGGTAGGAACTTTATCTGATCTTATTCTAGGCAAATAGGATCTAGTTAAATATGTAGACCCAAGAAATCCCATGGTAATGGTTCATATACAGGGTTTATTTTTCCCAAATACATTGGTGGATTTGGGAGCAACCATCAATATTCTAACCATTGAGACCTGTAACGTCTTGGGTATCACCTCCTACAAACCTAATTCTACTCTATTAGAATTGGATGATACATTGGTGGTTAAACCAGTAGGCACATTACAAGACATAGCAGTTTTGGTCGACTCTTGGGAGTACCCAACTGATTTCCTAGTTATTAACCCAAGAAGTAGACTAGATGGACACCCGTTAATATTAGGGAAACCGTGGCTAGAAAAAACATATGCATACATAGGATGTCGCAGATGCAACATGATCATTTCTAGAGGAAGTGTTATAAATAACCTTATCTTGTATCCTCTAGCTAAACCAAGTTTTCCTATCATACACTAGCAGTTGCAACCACCTAGATATTTGGAAGAAAGCATACGCCCTCCTCTCACACTAGAATAATCTCTTGGGCTAAAAAACCAACTAGAATATGATGTGATCAACAACTTTATTAACATCCCATATGTTATAGGTAACCCAACATGTCAAATGCTAAAAACCATTTTATATAATGAAACGCAGGGAGATCCTTTGGAAGAATTGATGGAGAAAAATATTCCCACTATTGTTGTCCATAACAACATTGCAGTTGAAATCACACCAGGAATATTTATGAATATTAACGCCAATTTGAATGACCAGCAACAAAAAAAATTAATCCAGATCCTTTCTAAATAAACTTTGGATTTTTCTTGGGAGTATTTCGACATGAAGGGCATTGACCCCCAACTATGTACACATCATATCTATATCGAAAAATATACTTGACCCATCTAATAGCCCCAACGAAGATTAAACCCTCATCTCAAGGACATTTTCAAAGAAGAATTACAAAAACTGTTGGATGTAGATTTCATATATCTTATTTCAGATAGCCAATGGGTCTCCCCATTGGTAATCATCCCTAAAACGAATGGTAAGTGGAGAATATGTGTAGGCTACAAAGAACTCAATAAATCTACCCAGAAGGACCATTTCCCCTTGCCTTTTATAGATCAGGTCCTTGATACTTTAACAGAGAAGCAATTTTTCTCTTTCCTAGATGGCTTTAGCGGTTATAATCATATTAAGATTGCTCTAGAATACCAGGATTAAACCACATTTACATGTCCTTGGGGTACCTTCAGATATTGATTATTTCCCTTTGGGTTACGTAATGCTCCAACTACATTCCAGAGAGCTATTTTAAGAATATTTTCTTATTTAATTAATGAAGTAATCAAAGTTTACATGGGATATTTTACCCCTTATGGCATTGATTTTGATCAAGATTTAAGCAATCTCGAGAAGGTACTGGAATGATGCATTGCTACTAGGCTATGTTTGAGTCATGGGAAATCTAATATGATGATGACTGAAAGTGTGGTACTAGGACACTATGTTTCTGCAGATGGAATCAAGGTAGACCCAACAAAGATAGAGGTAATCCTTAAATTGCCTACACCTCGTACACAGACCGAGGTACGTAGTTTCCTTGGTTGTGAAAGATATTATCACAGATTAATAGAAAAAAATTCAAGAATAGCTGCACTATTACATGATTTAACTGGTAATGTGGAATTTCAGTGGTCTGATAAGTGTGATGTTGCATTTGCAGAACTTAAAAGGCTAATTTCAACAGCACCAGTGCTGAGAGGACCAAACTGGAATTTACCATTTCAAATATCTTTAGACGCATTGGATGTCGCTAGAGGCATCTACCTTGGACAGGAACAATACAAGAAACCTTATGTTATTCATTTTATTAGGAAAAATATTACCCGTGCCAAATTAAATTACACAGTAACATAAAACAATTTTTACCTGTTATACATGCTATTAATAAATTTTGACACTACATAACAGGCTATCCAATGTTTTTGTATACCGATCACTCTGCCATTGGATATTTAGCCAACAAACCAATTAATAATGGACGGGTTACTCTGTGGTTGTTGTTGTTGCAGGAATTCAACATCACCATTAAGGATCGTCCGGGAAGAGAAAATCTTGTTTCATACTATTTGTCTCATATACCCAAGACAAATAACTATTTGACAGTCGAAGATCAATTTCTAGATGAACATTTGTTCACTGTGACTATTAAGACACCTTGGTACGTTGATGTCGCGAATTATCTAGCAGTTGGGAAATTGCCAGCGCACCTGTCATCAAGAGAAAGGAAATTAATTGTTCAGTGTAGTGCATGGTTCACCTGGATTGGTGGATATCTTTTCCACACAGGGTTGATCTTCAGATCTGGAGATGTATTAAAGAGGATGAAATTCATGATGTCTTGAAGGCGTGTCACAATGATCCCTTTGGAAGACACTCTACAGACCACAAAATTGGGCATAAGGTTTTACATATGGGTTATTATTGGCCCTGGATATTTAAAAATGTAGATAATTATGACCAGGCCTGTGATATCTTTTAGAGGATGGGCCGACCAGGCCAATCTGATGAAATTTCCCTACAATCACAAATGGTGGTGGAACCTTTCGATAGATGGGCACTAAATTTTGTTGGTCCCTTTAACCTAAAATCAAAACAAAAATCTTATATACTAGTTGCAATAGACTGTATGACCAAGTGGGTAGAAACAATAGCCTTGCCAAATGTAACTGAGGAAGCAGTTATTAAATTTCTCTTTGAACTATTTGTATGCTATGGATTACCTAGGGAAGTAATCACGGACGAAGGGTCACAATTTACAACACATAAAATATCGGCCACTCTATGCAATTATCACATTAAAGATAGGGTTACCTCCCCATACCACCCCCAGTAAAATTGACAAGTGGAAAGTAAAAATAAATTCTTGGAGGAAATCTTGAAAAATGCAGTCTCAACAAACTGTCAAAATTGGGCAACCGAGCTTCCAAATGCCTTATGGACCTATCGCACAACATGGAGTAACACTACTGGCTAGTCTCCTTATCACCTAGTCTTTGGAAAAGATCATATCTTTCCAATTGAATTTGAGATCAAGACTCTAAAAATGGCCCAAGAAATTGGACTGGATCTTACGGAATCACACACACAATGCTTACAACATCTCAATGAATTAGATGAATCACGCTTGTTTTCCCTTCAACGCAAAGCTTTTATTCAACAACAAAGAGCTAGGTGGCACGACAACCATATAAAGAAGAAATCATTCCAGAAAGGTGATTGAGCACTTCTTTATGATTCCATATTTTAGGATTTTCCTGGGAAGTTGTAGACAATGTGGATGGGACCGTATAAAATAAAGTAAGACCATGATAATGGCACTGCCACTTTAGCTACCATTGACGGGTCTGGTTCTCCTTTTCTGGTAAATGGACATCGACTACAACTCTACCATCACCCTCTTTCAAAATAACATTTTTTCCAAGAAGTAAGTAATGATCCTACTTTTCAGATTTTAGTTAGTTGGGAAGGTATCCTAATAGCTTCAACTCCATGAAATTGTTGTTTTTTCTAGCACTGTTCATATTGTATATATTTATCTTTGAAGATTTGATTGAGTTTTTAAAGTTTTTTTTTCTAGGGAAGTCACTATAAAGAGTTTTGGATAACAAAGACTAAAACAAATGTAAAATATGACTGTAATGAAATATAATTAGCACTCTTTTCTGTTCCTTATTCAAACCTCAAATTGTTCTTGTTTCACTTTGAAAAATCCATCGAATATAAACCCTTTTTTTATACAGGAGATGAATATTTCATGTTTCGCAGCAAAAGTCAAATGGTTGCACTCAAAATATGTGTAACTATGACTATAGTAAATAAAAATGAATGCATGACACCATAAACCATCCAATATATTGTATTCCCCTGATCATTGATTAAACCTACCTGTAAAATTAAAGGAATTTAGTTGATAACTAATCAATCCTATATTCGCTAAAACAAAAAAAATTGTATATGAGAGGTATCCAATTACTTAATTAGATGGTTCAATTTGAACATCATCGTTATCTTCCTTGAACGTAACAACTGACATTCCTTTTTTTGTGATTGTTGTTCCCTTTGCTGACAGTGTCGTTCATTTGAACGTAACATATGTCATTCCCTTTGTTTCAATTGTTGTTCCCTTTATGGGAAGTGTCGTTCATTCAAACGTAACAACTGTCATTCCCTTTGTTGCAATTGTTGTTCCCTTTGCAGGTAGTGTCGTTTGAATGTAACAGTTGCCATTCCCTTTGTTGTTATTGGTGTTCCCTTTGTGGGTAATGACGTTCATTCAAAAGAAACAACTATTTTTCCCTTTGTGATTGTTCTTGTTGTTGTTCCTTTGCCTTGAAAGCAACGATTTTTTGTTTCCACTAATAACACATGTTTTTTTTATGACTACTCCGTATACATTTAGCTACTCCTTTGGGTATGAACTTCACTAACTAATTTTCAACGACATCACTTCTAATTATCACCTAGAGGGAGATAGTGCCCCAAAAATAGTACCACCCACCCAGCTTGAAATTGAAATAGAACTTATTCAGTTGGCAGAAACTCAGAGTATGCAAGCAGAAACATCAAAAAGGAAAAGACAAAGAACAAATTATGTTCCTAAAACCCCCTCTGTTAAAATAATAAAGGGTAGAGAGACAATACAACCTAAAATTACTCAGGAGACTGTGCAAATAGAAGACCCATCACATGAAAACCATGTAGGATAGCAGGATGATTTCTTCGGAAGATATGAGGAGGAGACGGTCCAAGTGTCAAGAAATTTTGGAATGTCAATTACTGAATATATAGACGGTCCAGAAGAACCCCAAGCTCCAACCTCTCCTCCTTCAAACTCTATCTTTGATCTCCATGATATGGAGATGCCATTCTCTCCTATGAGGGAATATCATGATGTAGCATAATAGCCAGAGCCTCAGTTTAAAGAGAGAAGTCCTTTAGAGAAACAAGAGCATCCATAGGATACAAGGAATGAATTTACTATTGATCAAGATGGGGAAGACCTTGAAATTCCACTTGGACATAAAGAAATAGCAGAAAAAAGGAAATAACTTAATCAGAAAAATGGAACATGAAAATAAGGAATAGAGGAGGAAGTTCGAGAAGATAAAGGTATTAAAACAAAAAGTTGGCAGATTGAAGGAAAAAATTAGAAAACTTAAGAAGCAGTTGGAACAGTCTGACAAATCCTATAAGAAGAAGAAATATAGGAGGGTTAGACTAGAGGGAATAAATCCACTTCCTAGAAGGAAAATGCATACTCACTCTATTGAAACACAAACATATTTTCATGCTTCCTTGGAATCAGTTGAAACATAAACTCAGACAGATGCTCTAGTAATAGTAGAAAACGATGTTCGGACTGAAGAGGTGCTTCATTCCTCTGAACAGGATGCCACTATCAGAATATTGGAAGCATAATTGGAACAATCCTAACAAACCCTAACCCAATACTGAAATAAAATGGTGACAGTAACAAAGAATCAAAAAGTTGCTAGACAACTCTGAGCAATGTCAGCAACTGAAAATGAAACCTTTGTTGATCTCATCAGAGAAAAATAAAAGGTAAAGAAGGTGCAGGTTCAGCTTGATGGAGCTTTGGAGAAAATCAAAAGTATTTTCTCTATTTATTATGATATATTAACTTGTAGGGCCCCTGCTAATAATTATGCCCTATTTTTATTGGAATGATATATGTTATTAAAAGTGAAATCCATTAGGGCAAGAGCACCTTATGACTTTGTCATTGTCTTTGACTTTGTTTCATGTTTTAAATAACAAGATGATGTAATAAAATACTTTTTGTGTGAATTATATCTTCATAATTTCATTCTAGAAGAAAAAAAAGATGAGAACCCCAATCTATTCACCGAGAATATCCAATTTCATTTTTTTAATATATTTTTCCAAAAACCAACATAGATGGGCCAAGCCACATAAGGTCTTTATGAAAAGATAAAATGGGCTAGACCTATGGGTCAAAGGAAAACCTTCGAAACCCTTTGACACCATTATGCAACATAGAGCATTTATGAAGAGGGACAAGGTTGAGGAATCTTTAGCTCCCATCCATAGACATGTTGTACATTCATGGCTGCAATACTTTGGAGAAATTAGAGAAGAATCCCTTTGTGTTGCCAAATTAAGATGGAGTGTCTCTTCAAATGAAATCAATAACATGGAACCATTTGGTTTTAGGAATTTTCAAGCAGTTGTTCTCAGATTAGAAAGGTATGTGAATATGATCATGTAAGCAGGTCCTTCCTGGATTGGATGTAGGTATAGTCCCTCCATTATTTAGTATACTCTAGAGGTTTATTCGAGTGTTTATGGACTTTGAAAGAAAAAGGAAGAAGTAGATTTTGAATAACTTAAAGGTAAGCATGGGTTCCAGAGGTCTAGAGGAGAGACCTCTCCACCCTACAATCTCATTCCCTTGCATATGAACTCTCTTGTTGCATGAGAACATGCAAAAAGGTAAGCGGGGGGGTATGTTGGGGTAAGAAAAATGTATAAATATTATCCTTGTTACTTTGGTTTATGATATATTATTTGCTGACTTTTCTATTAGTTTGAAATAATTAGGAAAGAATATGATCAAAAAGATTTTGAAAATAATATTAAATGATATTAGATGTTTTCTAAACCTTGGTTTGAATTGCTTTGATTTTATGCATAAATGTACAATTGTTGTTAATTGAGGATAATCAAGAAGATCATGAAGATGCACAGACCATTGAAGATTAAAGAAATCAGACACAAAACAGTTCAAAGGAAGATTGTTTTTTATCTTGCAATATTCATAAATAGTAAAAGAAATCATGAGGGTCTCTCGATCCTTGGGAAAGCTTAATTTACTTGTCTTATTGCAATATATAAAGAAGAGTCAACAATAGAGAGATATACCAGAATTTTGATCTCCTAATTGTTGATACTATGTACAATGACTCAGTTGTAAATGACTTATCAATTATGGAAGTAATGGAAGTTTCAAGCGTTTTGACCATTTCCACATACTGAGTTTTTCATAACTGTATCTTCTAAAGACCATGGGTCCAGTCGATAGGAGCTACTATCTTATCTGTAATTTTATCGATTCTATTATAATTATGTGATTTTATATTTCCTTCAATAATTAGAATAGATTCATTAATGTGTTGTTTCTATTATGAATTGCTTGTGTTATTCCATTCATAGAGAGTAGATGTTCTATTTGGAATTTATCAATTGTTGTTCCATTAGTGATTGCTGTCAATTTATCTCTTGTGGATTCTTTTCATTAAGTTTGTATTTGTTTTTCCTTTCATTAAATTCGCATTTGTTGTTCCTTTCATTAAATTTGCATTTGATGTTCCTTCTTAAATCTCAGTAGATCATTGTTCCTTTCAAATAGGTCAATTAATCATTGTTCTTTGAGAGATTGATTCATTAGTGTTTTTGTAGATCAAATTGTTGTTTCTTGGATAGATGAATGGGTTTAGTAATTAATCGATGTTTTGTTTCATGATGTGTTATTGTTCAGAATATATTTTCCGTTGATTGAGTTATTTTTTTCAGAGTTTGTAGTTAATGTGTGAATAACTTGATTACTATAGTAATTTAGGTAGACCTAGATTTATTGTAACTGAACTATCTACATGATTTAAACCTCTACAACTTATCTGCATAGATTTTGCTGACAATATTGAGAGAAAAGACAAATCCTCGGTTGATAAAATTAATGTCAGACTAAGGTTATTTTTAGGACATCTTTAGAGCCCAACACTCCTATGTAATGATATTGACCTGATGGTCCCCCGATGTATGGTGGTTGAAGGGATTGTTGCATTGGAATCATGCAATTTATGGATTGAAAGGGAAATTTCCTTTTGGAATAATTCCCACTTGATTGGGTTGACCACACAAAGGGTTAGAAAATCCTAGAAACAAATGTCCAGAATACATGCCAATGGT
The DNA here is from genome assembly GCA_009831015.1 of Picea engelmannii. Classification (NCBI taxonomy): domain Eukaryota; kingdom Viridiplantae; phylum Streptophyta; class Pinopsida; order Pinales; family Pinaceae; genus Picea; species Picea engelmannii. The sequence goes on along the minus strand of ML777622.1, from coordinate 560,594 downwards.
ATTAGGGATAGAATGACTAGTAGGAGCAACTTTCCCCCATGCGGGTTGATGTAGCAACCATGAAGGTTTCCCCCCAGTAAAAAGTTTTCATTGGCCTCCCATTTAAGATTGACCTCTAATGTAGGATGTAATAATCTACAATGGTTGAGATGGAGGTTGAGTTTCTTGTAGATCCTTGATTGTGTGAATGACTTGATTGTTGGCCATCTGGCTAATGAAATGACCAGATAAAGAAATTGGTGTGTACATGTGTGGAAATAGTGAAGAAGGAATATTACCTGACCCATGTGAAAAGGAATATGTATGTGTAGGTATTTGAGTCAGGGTTACATGGGTCACCGATGTTTTCGATTAAAAAAAAGAACCAACAGTATTAAATACAAAATTTGTGGAAAAAGGTAAATTCCCAAGTCCTTTAGGAAAACCAAAAGATGGCGGGTTCACACCAAAAGATGGTATAGTGGTTGAACTGGGAGGTAATATATAAGAAGAGAAAGAATAAATATATCTCATGGATGGTGGATCGGTGAGTGGTGGGCCAAGTGGATGAGTAAAAAGAGAATTTGTGTTAGATGCAATGCTTTCTACGAAGGTTGTGACTGGTTCTTCTATGTGATGGTCACTTCCAATATCTATTCTCTCAGTCTTAGAAGTTTGATCTGCGATCATTCCTTTGGAAGAAATATTTTTTTGAGGTTATGGAATGTCAAGTTCCATTCCTTGTATACTGTGAAATCTTCGATCCTAATGCCAACTACGAAAGTCAAAGAAACACACTACTAATAAAGCTAGAATCAATCAACCAAGTAATAGTAGGCTCAAGGATCTTCTAAAGACAGAGAATCAATCAACCAAGTAATAGTAGGCTCAAGGATCTTCTAAAGACAGGATATCAAGTCGTCAAGGAAGAAATGAGAAGCAGTAACCCCAACCTCCATGTAATATCCCTTCTCGGTGCAAGAAACTATCACTTTCATGTGATCAACCTCCAAGGGTATTGAGAGTGTGATACGACATCTACCCTAGGTACCATGGTAATACAACCACAATCACCTCTGTAGATACCTAGGAAAGGGCAGTAAGGCTACCAATTTTTAGTCAAACTCTAGGTGGGTATAGTTGAGATTCGGGACCAAATGTATGGGAAATATATCAAAGTCCTAATATCTTCAAGAAAACTGAAGAAAAGTGGACCGGTAATACTTCTGATGAACCCGAATGGATTCAAGATTCACAAAGTGCCGAGACCAAATGAAACTAGTGGTTTCTCAAGAAAACCCCCAATATACACTATGTTCACTACTATTGGTCAATATTTGGAGGGGTAATCTTGGCTTCTCTTTCATACATGACCTCATGTTTAACCCCTATGTGAGAGGGGGTTCCCGACAATGCTTATACGAAAGTTGGATTTGTACAATCACTAGTGTTCTACAGTATCTGTATTAGTATTGGATGATTTACTCAGTTTACCTATTCCAAAGACCCTAATCTCGTGCTATTATTGGTGTGCTAAAACCAAAAAATGTTCTAGTTTATTTTATTAGTGTGTGGTTTATTTTAATGGATTTTACTCAAAGAGTTCACAGAGATGAAACTAATGATGTGTGAGAGACTCTACTCCAATAGAATGAAAAGGAATGATATGAATTTTTTTATTTTCGATGAATTCTATGTATGGGAAGGAGAAGAGTTATATTCTTCTTAACACAAGAAAGAACTCAAAACTATGTAGCTTTCAATTTCAAGGATCAAGAGGATGCTAAACTTCCAAGAAAATGTTTCCAAAAATCGAAATCCACATGAAAAACTAGGCCTTTTTCTAAACAGAAATAAAACAATGTTCCTAAATAATGCAAAAACAATTCTTTGTTTGATAATGTATGCAAGGAGATATGCAAACTTTTTCGCATCTTAACTTTCAAGAGAAATGAAAGAGATCTATGTTTGACACAGAGAAATAAGAGGAAAAAATGAACCAAACAAGGTGCACTCAAAAAGATGAGAACTGAAATATAACAAGTGTGAGATAACCTCTTTAATCAAGAACCCAAAGATGCAAATGAGAATGAATACAAACTATCATGAAAATCCTCAAAATATGAGCAATAAGAAAGAGGGTTGTGGTAAATGAGAGAGAGTCCTAATAATTCAGAAAAGAGAGATGTTTCAATACGGAAAAAAAGGCTCAAATCCAATCAACCGTGCAAAATCAAAGGAGGAATGAGGATGAGTGATGAATTTTGTATTATCAATCAGAAACAGTTAGAGACAAACTATGAGTCTGCGGGCTAAAAGACTAGGCAATCTCAAGCACACATAGAAGATGAAAAGAGGATAAAAAATAAAGAAACCAAAATCCCTTGGTAAAAGAGATGATCAAACTCATCCAACCATCTAGAACTGATCATAGAGATTCAAGAAAGAATCTCAAACATTCACAAGGAAAAACTGAGAAAAATCAAAGAAAAAGAAAAAAACAGGGCTCAAAACCTAGGTTGCTACAGGATGACGCTCCTCCAGAATGGTAGACAAGTCATTTAAGGGGTGATGGACACTCCCTAATGTCCTAACAAAAAGTATCTAGGAAACTTTTGGGAAGTTAAACAGGGCACGTCCAAGGGGTAATGGATTCTTTGCAAAGATTGTGAAGGCTCAAATTTGGAAAATATTCTCAGAAAAGGTCAGGGTTTGATGATGAGGGGAGTGCCAAAATAAAAGAATCAAAGTATAAAAAATTCAAAGGGATAACGGCTATAAAACTAAGAAGAACTAGATGGTTTTCCCCAGTGGAGTCACCAATTTACCATGGTGAGAATTCTCCCCATGTGGACAGATTGAGTTCCCCTCACTTGGGTTTCCTACAAGTGATATAGACTCTAACAAATGGACATTAACATCCTCCTAACTGACTATTCTATTTCCTTATGGGAGGGTTGAGAGATAAGGAGAGGAGGTGTATGTACCTTATTTCTAACATTTGTCCTCGCTTCTCCAATGGTTGAGCTCTAATCCAAACAACTCCCACACGAAGTCAAACTTGCAAGAACAAAGAAACCTTCTGCTACTACTATATATGATTGAGTAATAGAAACCCTAAGAGTTGATAACTTACACAAAGTGATCAGAAAAAAAACAAAATGAACAAGAAATTATAAGAGAAATAGGCCAAGTTCTTTTATTAATGAAATCATGAAAAGGATAAAACCATTGAATGTTGTTGCAATCCTCCAAGCTTATTTCTTCATCCCTTGATCATGAATCTCAACTTATTCACATAAACAAAGCTTTGGATCTCCTTAACAAAATCATAAGTTTAATATGCTTATTTTCTGTAACATCCCCGACCACCCATGTCAGGCCATGCTACTCTAGAAAACACTTTCATTCTCTGCTCAACATATTGTAACATATCCATCACATCCAACTGAGCATTCCACATAAATTTTTCGAACTACATGCAATTAAAACATATACACATAGAACTCTTGCAAAAATTTATATATAAAACGTCAACAGAAAAATACATTATGTAAATGCATGGATTCATACTGAAATAACAGTAAACATATACATGCAACATATACAAGAAATACCCATAAATATAAAGACAGTTACAAACCACACATAGGATAAACCCATAAAAATAAACACGTAAATAATAATGCAACATGTAATTTATCACACAATTGACACTTATCTTGGTAATAATATTACCAACTACATGTAGACCTTCCACGAACCTTCCATCCTTAAACCATAATGCTCATCACTCTTAGCAGTGGGTCACCCCTGAGCTTGGACTAAACTCCACCCAGGTAAAGGGATTCCTAACTAGGATGATGTGTCATAGACAATGGAAAATACTCTTTCAAAGGTGCCAAATCAAACTAACAACCCATAGTCCCTCATTCCCCACATGTCTATCCAACCCCAGGAAGTGTGCCCCTTCTCTGCTCAATAGTCCTTCGACTACCCCACTTCCTTTTTGAGCTTCAACAACAGGCCAGACAGGAAGTCTCAGAGCCCTGTAGTTGTAGTTTAGCACCTTTGGGAAATCAATTCCCATCAATTCTCTCACCTCGAGAGATTTTTCACGATCCTGACAACCTGCCTCTTCAATATCCCATGTGACTGAAAACATGTTTCTTCAGTCCATCTCCCAAGCTAACTAGCAACAAAAACAGGTATGGGTACAGATACAGGTTCAGGTACAGTGATAGAAAGGTACAAAGGACAACTTCCTGCGTAAGTGAATCATCATGGAATGATTGAATGGATGACTAAATTATGGAAGGAATCCCAAAATGAACTAATTCCAAACTATATGTATGCATGTTCCCAACTTGACACTTGTCATGTTGGGAGCTACTTTGGCCCACTTGTCCCCATCCTTAGAACTTAGTATAAAATAATTATCCATACTTTATACTTTACGGAATATTAATATAATATTCATTTGTGGCTTAAGCTCCCTATCTTAGCCCTTTTTCTTAACTTTTATCCCCCCCCCTTCCCCAACTAGTGGAGTTTAGTCCCCCATACTCTTTTATCGTGGTTGGTCTACGTGCAACGATGTATTTTATATTAACGATAAGACACATACAAAAATAGGCTCGCTGGCCTTTAACATCTAAACTCACGGACTAATCATCAAAAAAATGTCTCACCAGCCTATAAAACACAACATATACACAAAGGATTCCTTATCCTCAAAATCATGCGCACTTAAGTTGTTGTGTGCAGTATCCTGGAATGTGCACACATCATCGTTTTATTACGCAGTACATGCATGCATTATGCCATGAAAGGTGCATACAAAAATTATATCGAATAACTCACTAGCTTAAGTACATTTTCGTTTTACATTTACAATTGGGTTCATTCTAGGGGTATTACAATCCCCTCCCCTTATTTATGCATTGTCCTTAGTGCATTATGTTCACATATACAATAAAAATTTTAGAAATCCTCAAAAAGATGTGGGTATTCTACCTGCATTGCATCCTCATTCTCCCAAGTAGCGTCCTTAAAACTGTACTAGGTCCTTTGGACCTTTACAATCCCCATGGCTCGATTCCAGAGATTTTTTATTTTTCGGTCCATAATGCGTACCGAATGCACTTGGAAAGCACCTTCTTGCTCCACTTGAATCACATTCCAATCAATAACATGATTAGCATAAGGTATATATTTGTTGAGCAATGATACATGGAATACATTATGAACAGACATAGATGCAGGTAATGTAATCATATAAGCTACTGGAGCAATCCTCTCTAGGATTTCAAATAGCCCACAATAGTGAGCTCCCAACTTTGGACAATTTCCCAACTTCAGGAATACATGGTCCCCAACTTAAAATTCCCCATGAGTTCTTCCCTTATCAGCATAGATTTTATGCCTGTTGTTCGCACCCAATTCTTCACCTGGTGAGAAAATCGAGGGTGCTTACATGCCCTGTTGGGTCTTGCAGAGCATGACAGGTGTGGAAGGAAGGGTTAGAGGAAACAAAACAAACTATAAGCAAGAATTAAATAGAAACAAACTAAAACTGTGAACATATGGACAAAGAAACAATAAACATAAAAAAGACACCGATATCACCAATGGTTTTGAGCTGGTCTATTGATGAAATCAGAGCACGATGAAGGAAGGGAATTGTGGTTCCTTATTCCCCCAAAGGAAGGCTCTTGAGGCCCTCACAAACTTGCTTTCCTTACAATGCGAAGAAATGAGACTGATAGTGAAAGAACTCCCAGCACATCCGCTCAATGGAGAGGCGAATGGCTCTATGAAATGTTGCCAATGTGTTAC
>ML777622.1:411573-554727 GCA_009831015.1 Picea engelmannii | reverse complement strand
CCCCCCCCTTCCCCGACTAGTGGAGTTTAGTCCCCCATACTCTTTTATCGTGGTTGGTCTATGCACAACGATGTATTTTATATTAACGATAAGACACATACAAAAATAGGCTCACTGGCCTTTAACATATAGACTCATGGACTAATCATCAAAAAAATGGCTCACTAGCCTATAAAACACAACATATACACAAAGGATTCCTTATCCTCAAAATCGTGCGCACTTAAGTTGTTGTGTGCGGTATCCTGGAATGTGCACACATCATCGTTTTATTGTGTAGTACATGCATGCATTATGCCATGAAAGGTGCATACAAAAATTATATCGAACAACTCACTAGCTTAAGTACATTTTCATTTTACATTTACAATTGGGTTCATTCTACGGGTATTACAATCCCCTCCCCTTATTTATGCATTGTCCTTAGTGCATTATGTTCACATATACAATAAAAATTTTAGAAATCCTCAAAAAGATGTGGGTATTCTGCCTGCACTGCATCCTCATTCTCCCAAGTAGCATCCTTAAAACTGTACTAGGTCCTTTGGACCTTTACAAGCCCTATGGCTCGATTCCAGAGATTTTTTAATTTTTGGTCCATAATGCGTACCGGATGCACTTGGAAAGCACCTTCTTGCTCCACCTGAATCACATTCCAATCAATAACATGATTAGCATCAGGTATATATTTGTTGAGCAATGATACATGGAATACATTATGAACATACATAGATGCAGGTAATGTAATCATATAAGCTATTGGAGCAATCCTCTCTAGGATTTCAAACAGCCCACAATAGTGAGCTCCCAACTTTGGACAATTTCCCAACTTCAGGAATACATGGTCCCCAACTTTAAATTCCCCGTGAATTATTCCCTTATCAGCATAGATTTTATGCTTGTCTTGAGAAGCCTTTAATTTTTATTTTATTTTCAACATTCACTCTGTTTCCCTGAGTAAATCTGGCCTAACCACTGCTCTATCTTCTAGGTTATCCCATCTTACCAGTGTGTTTCACTTTCTACCATAAAGTGCCTCAAATGGGCTCATCTTTAGAGATGTTTGGAACACATTGTTATAAGCAAACTCTACTAAGTGTAGGTAGTCTTCCCATTTTGATGGTTTATCCATCAAATACATCCTCAACATATCCTCAATCACTTGATTCACCCTCTTTGTTTGTCCATCTGATTCTGGATGACAAGGTGTACTAAAATTCAAATTTGTTCCAAATCCATGAAATAATCCCTTCCAAAAATTTGAGGTAAATTTTGGATCTCTGATAGACACAATTGTCTTGAGGATGCCATGTAATTGAGCAATTTCTCTCCTATAAACATCAACAATTTTGTCTTCCTTGTGAGTGAGCTTAATTGGAATAAAATGGGCAACTTTAGTAAGCTTATCCACCACTACTATGATAGAATCATGTTGTGTGTTTGTTCTGGGAATTTTGGTGATGAAATCCATTGTTACAACTTCTCATTTCCACTCAGAAATGTGTAACAGTTGTAGCAAACCCAGTGGGTTTCTATGCTCAACTTTTATCTTTTGACATTCCAAACATTTGGCAATAAAATCACCAACTTCTTTCTTCATTATTGGCCAATAATATTGGCTCTTGATAGCTGAAATATTTTTCTGATAACCTGGGTGCCCAACATAAGGTACATTATGCATTTCTCTCAATATCAGAGTTTTCAATTCTTAGGAATTTGGTACATAAATTCTTCCCCTGTACATGAGAATTTCATCATTATCTAGATTGTATTCTTCAATCTTCTATTGCAAATTACCTTGCTATAATTTTGCCACTAATTCCTTGTATTGCAAATCTAATTTTGGAGCCTCTAAAATTATGTGTTTCAAATCTGATTGGTACATGTTAATAGTTGTCGCATGCAATTCATGCACTCTTCTGTTGAGCGCATCAGCCACTTTGTTCTCTCAATAAACCGTCGACGTTTCAGATCCAAATCAGGATCCATCTTCAGGACATAAGCCTGGTTTCAAATGATGAGTAGATATGGTATTAAACACTGGAGGTGAGGGGAAACCTAGGTGTTGGCTAGGTTTTTAGTAAATTTATTTATGAACATTATTCTTGATTAAGTTTTTTAGGGTTTTCCATTAATGTTATTTAGGTTTAATGTGTATTCTAATTTTTTATTAATTCAATGTTTTAATTTTAATTTTAATTAACTTTGTTCATAAGTTATAGGTATTAAGTTAATTAAAGAGTCTACTAGGGTTAAATTATTAGGTATTATGTTAATTATTAAGTTTTTTAGGGTCTTCCATTTTTGTTATTTATTTTTAATGTTAATTCCAAATTTATTAATTCAATGTTTTTAATTTTAATTTTAATCAACTATGTTCAAAGTTCTAGGTATAATGTTAATTAAAGAGTCATAAGCCCTTTAATAGTCTTTTTTTTTTTTTAAATAAAAAAGAGAGGGTAGTACCTTCTATATTAGATAATCATAGAACATGGACAAAATACAGTGTCATGGCTAAAAACCACCAAAAATACTGCCGGTATCCGGAAACCAGTACAGCTAAGGGGCCAATAGCAATTATAGTAATAAAACATTTAGTTCAGAGCCCCTGTCCTGCCCGTAGGAAACCAGAACAGGGGCTAAAGGTTCAAGAGTGTATAAAACAGCAAAGCAGAAAACAAAAGCCAAGTAGCAGTAAAACCTATTCATCCCTTGCACCGTCRCCTTCAGTCGCCTGCCAAGCGTACCTCGCTGGAGTWGCAAACTCCTGCGCACACGTGGGACATCTGAGCTGAGCTGGAACTCCGGAAAGTGCACCGAGAAGGATGTCTACACGCTGGCTCATGAGGAGCAACCTGAGTTCCACATCCGCCAAATGGCTGCGAAGTTCAAAGATCAATGCCAAGTGTTCATCACTGCAAAGGGAGCCATGCAAACCGTCACCCGGGCTACTGCTGGGGGCAGTTCCCACATCCTTTTCCTCTCTCGAATCAGCCGCAACCGTACTCTTTTCCTCACGAATATCATTGCCCGGAGTCTTCTCTGCAGGAAGAGATGGCAAGTCGTCCGACCATGGAACTTCTTCGACAATGCAGTCTGGTACATAGTCGTAACAAGTCAAAGCTCGAACAGGACTCTCCATGGCTTGGGGCGCCTCCATGTAGGGCAAGTCTCCCATGGTCGGATCCTCTTCCCCTATACAAGTGGACAGCGCCAACTCTGGCTCGGCGTCTCTAACATTACTCAAGTTTGAAAACGAACCTTCCCTGTTGCCTTCAGCCTTTCGCTCAACAATGGAGTCGAGCAGCTTTCGCCGCTCCTCACGTGATTTTCGACGAAGAATTGAGGATGCCAGAGCGAGAGCACACTCCAACTGCTTCATCCTGCGACGCTGCGCCCTGTGGGTGTCCCAAGCCGAGCCCCGACGGGGCCTGGCACGCTCTCGAACCATTAGAACAGAGAAAATACCTCCAATGCAGAGCCTGAACCGTTCAATACGGGAAGTCTTAAACCAGAGCAGCAGCAGGTTAAAGTCCCCAACAAACCTACTCCGACCAGGACTGAATTCATAAAAATCCGAGAACAAAGAGCCCTGGGAGGCCGCACCAAAATATATTGCATAAATGATGAATGCCATAACAAATGCTCTCTGTTCGGGCGGATAATCCAGCACATAACTAGACTTCATTAGGATCTATCCTTCCGGATCCAGAGTCTGCATTAGCTCGCGGGAGAAATAAATGGTCGCGCGAGGGAGCTTCGCCGACGTATAAACTCTGCGATGGCCAGCCCCCAGCGTTAATACTAGTGCGTGGGTGGCTGCCATCCGCAGTTAATCCTGCGCTTAATGCTTGTCCATGTGTCATAGACACCGAGTGTCGTGTCACCCCATCCGGGGCAAACCCTTTAATAGTCTTTAATAAGATTGTTTATTTTAATAAGTGTTCTTTATTTGGGAGTGATTATTAATTAGGTAGGGTTATTAATAAAACTAGGTTTAGTAAATTAATTTTTAGTATTAGATTGTATAATTAATTATAAATGATTATTATTATTTCTATGAATCAAAGGGAACCGATTTTCACTTAATTCTAACCCACTATCTCTATTTAGGTTACTAGGATGTTTTCAGATTTCAATAGCTTACCAATAAATAGGTGATTTTCTTTGGCAAGGATTTTGGTGTCTTCTAGGCGAACATGGTATTTTTTTTAAGGGAGTGTTCTGCTAGGGCGGAGGTGTGGATGAATTCATTCTTAATGTCAAATCCATTCTCTTTTATCCTAATCTGGAAGGAGCAAACAGTTTCACCGATGTAGCATTTTCCACATGAGAACTCTATTATGTAAATCCCTTTGCCTTTTTGAGGGTCAAGTTTGTCTTTGACGGATCTCATATTATGTTTGATGGTTTCAAGTGGTTTGAAGGATGTCTTAATATCTTTTTCGTTAAGGACTCTTGCAATCCTATCAGTCACTCCTTGGATGTAAGAAAGGTAGGCATCTCTATTAGGGTTATGGTCGATTGGGACATTGGGGTTGTCGCGTGTTTTTTCTGGGGCTCTGTTTATTGCATTCTTAATGTATTTGTGTTTATAACCTATGTTCTTAAAATTATTGGTAAGGTGATTTGTTTCTTTATCTAGGTGTGCTTCATTGGAGATTCTTATGTCTCTTGTGGTTAACATTTTTAGGACACCTAGTTTCCGGTTGGGGTGGTGATGGGAGTTTGCATGGAGATAGTTCTCTATGTGGGTACCTTTTCTATAAACCACATGTCCTAGAACCCCATTTCTTTTCCTATTGATAAGAACATCTAGAAAGAGGATGTTATCATTCTCTTCGAGTTCCAATGTGAATTGTATTTCTTAGGATATGTTGTTAAGGTGTTGAAATAAATTTTGTAATTCCTCTTTCCCATGGGGCCAGAGAACATTAGTTTCATTAACAAATCTTTTCCACATTAATGGTTTTAGGGGAAAGGAGTCTAGGGCTCTCTTTTCAATTTTTTCCATGAAAAGGTTGGCAACAATGGGGAACCCATTTCTACGTCATTGGTTTGTTCATATAATTCTCCTTGGTAACTAAAGAAATTGGAGCACAAGAAGACCTCAGCTAGGTTTGTCGTTTCTGGATCAATGACTTCTTTGACAATTTGGATAGCTTCATCTAAAGGGATTTTAGTGAGAAGGGAGACTACATCAGAGCTTATTAGGGTTTCTTGAGGCCTTACTTTTCCATTCTTAATTATTTTAATAAATTCATTGAAATCTTTAATGAAAGAGTCAATGTGGTCTACCAAGGGGCTAAGGATATTGGCTACATGTTTAGCTAGCTCATAGGTTGGTGAACCTATTGTATTCACTATGGGTATAAGAGGAATATCTTCTTTGTGAATTTTTGGTAGATCACAGATCCTTGGGGTGATCTCGTTGTTGGGGGTTAACCATTTTTTAGTTCACTCGTCTAAGTTGGAACTAATGATGTCTTTCTTTACTTTCCTTATAATCTTCTTAATGGGATTGCAAATAATTTTCCTATACTTTCCACTCTGGGATAGGTGTTCATTCATTTTCCTATTGTAATCACTAAGGTTCATAAGAATAGTAGTACCATCTTTGTCTACCTTGAGAATCACCAAATTTTCATCGTTCCTTAGCTTCTTTAAGCTTGCACATTCTTCCTTACTAATATTGATTTTTGGAGGTTTGGATTTATGTAGGATGACTGAGCAATCTTGTCGTATTATTTCTTTGTCTTCGTCAGTGACGTTTTGTATGCCTTCCTCTACACAACATATAATGTTTTCGATGGGGATGGAGGTTGGGGAGACAACGAAATTGAGCCCTTTCTCCAACACGCCCATCTCAACCTTGTTTAATGGGCACACAAAGAGCTTTACTACAGTCTTTGCATTGGTATCTCTATTATTTTTTTTGTTGTTGAGTAACTGCTCTAGCTTAGAGGTATGTATGTTTTGAGCTTGTATGTAAGTTTTGTTAGCTTTCATGGCTGCAATGGCATCCACTATTTTCCATAGTTCGGGTGTCACGGATTGCGCTAGTTTTAGGTGGAGTCTAAGGACGTTTTTAGATAGGTGTTCCAAATTACACTTGTTCTTTCTAATTTCTCCTTTAACAATGGATAACACTAGTCTAGAGAAGGACGTGTTGTTCCATTTGTTCTTGGATCTGTGTTGGATATGTGCGAATTTTGGTAGCATGTTTTCATCCCTACATTTATTAAGAAATTCCAGATCTGTCACTCTTCTCTTTATCTTAACCCTGAGCTTTTCTAAAAATTGAATTTCATCCATGTTCTCCTACCATACATGGAAATAATCTGATTAATGAGATTTATGTGGTTGGGATTTTTAGGATTGATAAGAATATCCACAATTTTGTCAATAGATCGTTGATGTTTTGAATCCAAATCAGGATCCATCTTCAAGACAGAAACATGGGTTCAAATGATGAGAAGAGCTGGTAGTAAATACAAGAGGTGAGAGGAAATCTAGGTGTCAGATAGGTTTTTAGTAAAATTATTTATTAAAATTATTCTTGATCAATTTTTTTAGGGTTTTCCATTAATGTTATTTAGGTTTAATGTTTATTCTAAATTTTTATTAATTCAATGTTTTTAATTTTAATTTTAATTATACAATCTAATACTAAAATAATACCTAGAACTTATGAACAAAGATAATTAAAATTAAAATTAAAAACATTGAATTAATAAAAATTTAGAATAAACATTAAACCTAAATAACATTAATGGAAAACCCTAAAAAAAATAATCAAGAATAATTTTAATAAAGAATTTTACTAAAAACCTAGCTGACACCTAGGCTTCCCCTCACCTCCAGTATTTAATACTAGCTCTTCTCATCATTTGAACCCAGGATTTTGTGTTGAAGATGGATCCTGATTTGGATCTGAAATGTCAATGATCTATTAACAAAATTGTGGCTATTTCAATCAATCCTGAAAATCCCAACCATAGAAATCTCATTAATCAGATTAGTTCCCTATACGGTAGGGAGACTCTGGAAGAAATTCACGTTTTAGAAAATCTCAGGGTTAAGATAAAGAAAAGAGTGACAGCTTTGGAATTTATTAAGAAATGTAGGGATGAAAACATGCTACCCAAATTCGTGCAAATCCAACATAGAGCCAAGAAAAAATGGAACAGTGCAACCTTCTCTAGACTAGGGTTATCCATTCTTAAAGGCGAAATTAGGAAGAACAGGTGTAATCTGGAACACCTATCCAAAGACATGCTTAAACTCCACCTGAAACTAGCGCAAGTCATGACACCCAAACTATGGAAAACAATGGACTCCATTGCAACCATGAAAACTGATAGAACTTACTTACAAGATTAGAACAAACATACCTCTAAGCTAGAATGGTTACTCAATAGAAATAACAACAATAGAGATATCAACGCAAATATTGTAGTAAACCTCTTTGTGCGTGCATTAAACAAGGATAAGCTGGGCATGTTGGAGAAATGGATCAATTGTGTTGTCTCCCCGACCTCCATCCCCATCAAAAACATTATATGTTGCATAGAGGAAAGAATACAAAACCTCATTGTTGAAGACAAAGAACTAATACAACAAGATTTCTCAGTCACCCTACGCAAAGCCAAACCTCTGAAAAGAAATATTAGTAAGGAAGAACGCGTAGCCTTAAAGAACCTAAGGAACGATGAAAATTTGGTGATTCTCAAGGCATACAAAGGTGGTGCAATTGTTCTTATGAACCTTAGTAATTACAATAGGAAAATGAATGAACACTTATCCCAAAGTGGAAGCTATAGGAAACTTATATGCAATACCATTAAGAAGATTATAAGGCAAGTAAAGAAATCCATCAACAGTTCCAACTTAGATGAGAGAACTAAAAAATGGTTAACCCCCAACAACGCGATCACCCCAAGGATCTACGGTGTACCAAAAATTCACAAAGAAGATATTCCTCTTAGAATCATAGTGAATACCATAGGTTCACCAACCTATAAGCTAGCTAAACACATAGCCAAGATCCTTATCCCCTTGGTAGGCCACACTGACTCTTTCATTAAAGATTCCAATGAATTTATTAAAATCATTAAGAATGAAAAAGCAAGGCCTCAAGACACCCTCATAAGCTTTGATGTAGTCTCCCTTTTCACTAAAATCCCTTTAAGTGAAGCTATCCAAATTGTCAAAGAATTCTTTGATCCAGAAACTTAATACCTAGAACTTATGAACAAAGTTAATTAAAATTAAAATTAAAAACATTGAATTAATAAAAATTTAGAATAAATATTAAACCTAAATAACATTAATGGAAAACCCTAAAAAACTTAATCAATAATAATTTTAATAAAGAATTTTACTAAAAACCTAGCCGACACCTAGGTTTCCTCTCACCTCCAGTATTTAATACCGGCTCTTCTCATCATTTGAAACCAATCTTCTATCCTGATTTGGATCTGAAATGCCGACGATCTATTGACGAAAATGTGGCTATTCCAATCAATCCTGAAAATCCCAACCAAAAAAATCTCATTAATCACTTTGTTCTCTTTCCCCTTGATATTCTTTATATCAAAGTCATATTCGCTTAGAAATTCTAACCATCTACTTTGCCTAGAATTTAGAGTTGGTTGATCAAATAAATATTTCATACCATTATGGTCTGTCCTCAGCTCAAACCTTTTCCCCATGAGGTAGTGTCTCCATTTCCTCAAGGCATGCACTATGAATTCCAAATCCAAATCATGATTGGCATAGCGTCTTTCATTCTCCTTCAAATACCTTGATTCATAACATATAACAAATCCATTTTTACTGAGGGCTCCACCAAGTCCTTATTTACATGCATCTGTGCATACAATGAAGTCTTCATTTGGGTCTGCAATCCTTAGTATTGGAGCACTTGTTAACAATTGTTTCAAGTGTTGGAAACTCTTTTCACAATCCAATGTCCACTGAAACTTCACACCCTTATTTGGCAAGGAAGTGATTGGGTGTGAAATATTTGAGAATCCTTCAATAAATCTCCTATAGTAGCCTGGAAGGCCCATGAATGATCTGACCTCTGTCACATTCTTTGGTGCTAACCATTCTCTAATGGATTCTATATTCTCAGGATCCACTGTTATCCCATCCTTTGAAATGATATGTCCCAAATAATGAATTTGCTTCTGATAAAATGAGCACTTGCTCAATTTGGAATACAATTGATGCTCCCTTAATACTTGTAACACTATACTCAAATGATGCTCATGCTCTTCTTCTGAATTGGAATTTACAAGGATGTCATCCAAAAAGACAATGACAAACTTGTCTAAATATTCTTAGAAAACGCCATTCATTAAGCACATGAAAACAACTGGTACATTTGCCAACCCAAATCGAACCACTGTGAACTCATAATGACCATACCTTATCCTGAAGGCGGTCTTGCTGATATAATCCTCCTTAATCCTTACCTGATGGTATCCTAACCTAAGATCTATCTTTGAAAATACATTTTCATCCTTCAATTGATCAAAGAGATCACCAATCCTTGGCAGAGGATACTTGTTCTTTATAGTCACTTTATTCAACTGTTTGAAATCAATGCACAATCTTAATGTCCCATCTTTCTTCTTCACGAAAAAGACTGGGGCACCCCAAAGTGACACACTTAGGAGTATATACCCCTTATTTAGAAGTTCTTCAAGTTGCATTTGCAACTCCTTCAGCTCCGGTGTACTCATTTTGTAAGGAGTCTTTGACACTCGAGCTGCTCCAGACATTAAATTTATAGAGAGATCAATATCTCTCTTTGGGGGTAGTCCTGGTACCTCCTTGAACACAACTTCAAAATCTTCCAAGAATGCATGATCTTCCAAATTTGGCACCTTATATTTAGTTGTCTCTTTCATATGAGCTGCAAATAATTGACACCCTTTTCTATAACATTTCTTTAGCTACAATGCTAAAATTTCTCTGATGGTTATTACCCTAAGAATTCCTTGCACTTTCCTTATGTTCTCTTCCTCATCCAAGCAAGTAAATGCCTTTTTATGAAAGTCTAGGATAGTATGATGTTGTTCCAACCAATCCATCCCAATTAGATAGTCATAGAAACCTAAAGGCAAGATGTTCAAATATACCCTTGTGTTCAATCCATTCATGTCCATAAGACATGACTTAACCATCTCATTAAATTTTCTTTTGGCTCCAGTAGCTAGATGCACCAACCAATATTTTCCATGCTTGATTCTTGGGAAATGAAAAATTTCCACCATATTAGGATCTATATAACTATGACTAGCTCCGAAATCAATTAAAATAACAATGGTTTGGTTGTTGATCATACCTTCCACTTCAACCATATGTGACTGATACTCTGCTTGTTTGTTGTCTAGGGCTGCATAGATCCTTGGTACATTTTTTCCCATGTCCTCCATTGTTTCAGCTTGTTTTACATTGTTAATTGTCATCACTTTTTCACCTCTGTGAGGATAATATCTGAACATATGATATCCTTTACAACCCAAACATTGAATAGGTGGTTGACTTGGCCTTTGACCCCCTTTCTCAATCATTCTAGGTTGTCTAGAAGTTGGTTGTACCTAAGGATTACTTCTAAAGAATGGTGGCTCAGCTCCCTTCTTCCTTTGATTCATCTTGAATTTCTTTTTTTCTTCCCAATATTTTTGGAAAGTTGGCCTTTATTTTTTGCTGGTCATATAGGCATTTATCTCACCTTATGGTCTCCTCCAATGTCTTAGGATCATCATATTGTATTTTGTCACTGGTGAAAGATGGAAATCCACTCAAATACCTTTGAATCTTAATTTTCTCATTCTTGATGAAATAAACATACTTCAACAGTTCTAAAACCCTTCTCTCATATTCATTTATGGTCATACTCCCAAGCTTGATTTCAAAGAACTCTTTCATTTTCTTGTCATGGTATCTCCTAATCAAGTATTTATTCTCAAAATACTTCTTGAATTCCCTCCAAGTAACACTTTTCTTTTTAATGTGATGCACTTGCACAAGTTGAACCCACCACATGGACACCTTTCGCTTGAGTTGATAGATGAAAATTCTTCCTTCTGCATGAGATGAATAATTATTCAATTGAAAATACTTTCTCATGCCCAACAACCATGTCTCTCCATCTTCATCCTTCTTGTGCTCACCATCAAATGTAGGAGGTTTGATTTTGTTCATTTATCCTCATAGCTCATCCAACCCAGAACTCTTATGATTCTTGACAGGGGATGGACTTGAGCTATTGTGTGCCCTCTTATTAGAATTCCTCGGGGAGTGATGGTGATGTCTTCTAACACTATTGTTCTTCTTTTCTCATTAGGAGACCTGTGACTTCCAGATTTTCTTGAGCCACTTTCCTTATCCAATTTATTTTCTATTATGTTCAAGCTCTGCATTAAATTCATGTTGAATTCCTCTTGCTACTCCTTCGCTCTCATAATCCTTTCATTATCATCTTTGTGTATTTGGACATGCTTCTGCAAATTTTTAATAGTCTCTACCATATTCATGTTTTCATCCCTTCCTTTTCCATGTCCATTAGAGTTTGTTCCCTCAATGCCCAAATGGACATCCATCCCTTTGATCTCATCTTTATAGATCTAATTCCCCTGTGTAATTACATTCCTATGGAATATGTGTTGATCCTAATATGATCTAGTTGTTTTTGACTCTACAAAATGTGCAACCAACAAAACTTCGTCAGGTTAATTGACTCAACAATTTCATGAAAAATATGAACCATTCTGGTTCAATAATATATCTAAATTATTTCTTCTGATTTCCTAAACAATTGAATGCCCAGATCAATTTTTTACGTGAATATTTATATTCTACTATCTGATACCTTTCCAACACCTATTTCCATGCTCAATTTCGATTCTTGACCAGAAAGTTATGGTTATTTGAAAATTTCCCATTAATTTTTTTGTTCACACTTCAACTTGGTGCAACTATGCGCTGTAATTATGCATTTTTGCACCTATGGCATTGGATTTTTTATAGGATCTCAATTGGGTTTCTTCATATACATTTTTTGGAAAGTCTTTCCAAGTTTCACCTCTTTCTGGGTTATGGGTTGCTAGCTACAACATGTTGAAGTTCTAGGCCAATTCGTGTTTTTGGTCTGGAATGCTATAGGTACCTTATTTTCCATCTTAAAAATTTTTAACATTCCCAGAAATTTAATTCAGCTCTAGGAATGTCTTATATGGTTCAATATTTTTCCATTTACTTCTCCTACACCTCAATATGATTCCAGAGCAGAAAGTTATGGCTCTTCGAAGTTAGTTGGGTCTTAGAATTTACCCTCCATTGTTTGTGCTGTAACTTTCTCGTAAAAGCTCTATTTGACAAATGGTTTACACCATCAGAAAGATATCTCTGGGTTCTTTTATTTGAGCTATAGAGACATAGTGTGCCTAGGTATAGTCTGTTCCATGGTTTTTTGAGTAGCTAAAAATGATCTCAAGGGCCTAAAAACAACGCTACAAAAAGATGACGTTCAAACAGTATAAAATGTCACGGAAATTTGTTGGTTTTCCGATGTTGTTTACCATCCAAAATACTTCACGTGCACAAATTTCAACCTATACACCCATATTTATCATGATCAACAACACCACAAGGTAAATCGTACTATGTGCACCTATAACCATTGTGCATCACTTCTCTGTCACGCCAATAACTGGCACGCACTACTTTTTTTCCGCACACCAATATCCACCGTGTAAAATTTTGGTTCTTGCACTATTACCTATTGCGCACAATTTTTTTTTGTCGCGTGCTACTTTTATGCATGCATTTCACTCTACATGTTGCACCATGCCAATGTTTAGTATGCCCTCACCGCGCACCAATACTCTGTCTGCACCATTAACTAAACTGTTGGGTGACAACATAAACTTAATATATTTTCTCTATTAATGCCAGCCCCCCACATTGCACGCACACCAAAAAAATTTCTTTGAGCT
Organism: Picea engelmannii; assembly: GCA_009831015.1. NCBI lineage: Eukaryota > Viridiplantae > Streptophyta > Pinopsida > Pinales > Pinaceae > Picea > Picea engelmannii. The sequence continues at coordinate 541,714 of ML777622.1, read as the reverse complement.
CTGCCAATACTGTGCACACTGTGTGTGTCAGTATTATGCATGTGTCACTCAATATGCATTGCCCATGCTAAATTTAGTGTATGCACCCGCATGTCAATATTTTTACGTGAAGCATCGAATTTTAGCGTGCGTACTCGAACACCAATATCTTTCCACGCAACACCCAATTTTAGTGCACGCACCCGCACGCCAATAATTTTCTGTGCAGCACCAAATTTTAGCATGCGCGCCCACACACCAATATTTTTCCACGCAGCGCCCAATTTTAGCGCACGGACCCGCGTGCCAATATTTTTCTGCGCAACGCCAAATTTTAGCGTGCATGCCCGTACACCAATATTTTCTTGTGCGGCGCCAACTTTTACATATCATAATATTTCCACTACGCATCATGCCTTTTTCGTGCACCCACCTGCACACATTCATTTTTATGTGCATCGATTCCTAGTGAATTCCGCTGCAAAAATTTTGGCTTTTTCTAACATTTTCCCCAATTTACCATAGACATTCTGCAACTATGAAATTTGTCCAATTTCACCCCGATAACACCAATGCAACTTATGCAACAACAAATCACTATGGGTTGACATTTATCTAACGAATTTTTCCCAAACTCAATTCACGAATTGAGAATTTTAATTCCTAATCTCGCTCCATCTATCATGGCTTCACTGTAACTTCAAATTCAACCAATTCTAGGTCTGAATTTTCTAGAACAGATATTAAATCAATAATAACTCACCACTTGGCCAAATTTCTCAATTTTCCCATGAATTTGACAACAAAAATTGGGATTTTCCCAATTCCTCACAATTGTTGTTACTTTTTACCATGGACACTCTGCAACCTAAAATTTGGCCACTTCCAAATCAATCCTCTGTGAAATTTCTCCTGAACTCAACTTGCTCGGCCCATCCAGGCTTAGTGTTGAAAACTGAATCTTCGATACCATATTGTAACATCCACGCCCACCCATGTCGGGCCATGCTACTCCAAAAAACACTTTCATTCTCTACTCAACATATTGTAACATATCCAACACATCCAACTGAGCATGCCACATAAATTTTTTGAACTGCATGCAATTAAAACATATACACACATAACTCTTGTGGAACTTTATATATAAAATGTAAACAAACAATACATTTTGTAAATGCACAGATTCATACTAAAATAACAGTAAACATATACATGCAGCATATGCTAGCAATACCCATAAATATAAAGACAGTTATAAACCATGCATATGATAAACCCATAAAAATGAACACGTAAATAATATCACACAATTGACACTTATCTTGGTAATAATATCATCAACTGCGTTCATACCTTCCATGAACCTCCCAACCTTAGACCACACTACTCATAACTCTCAACAGTGGGTCACCCCTGAGCTGGGACTAAACTCCACTTGGGTAAAGGGATTCCTAACCAGGATGATGTTTAATAGACAATGGAAAAGACTCTTTCACAGGTGCCAACTCAAACTAATAGCCCATATTCCCTCATTCCCCACATGCATGTCCCACCCCAGGAAATGTGCCCCTTCTCTGCTCAACACTCCTTCGACTGCCCTACTTCCTTTCTGGGATATAGCAACAGGCTGGACAGGAAGTCTTAGAGATCTGTAGTTGTAGTTTAGCACCTTTAGGAAATCAATTCCCAAAAATTCTCTCCCCCGGAGATATTTCTCATGGGCCTTACAACCCGCCTCTTCAATATCCCGCATGCCTGACAACCCACTTCTTCAGTCCAACGCCCAAGCTAACCATCTACAAAAACAGGTATGGGTACGGATACATGTTCAGGTACAGTGACATGAAGCTACAAAGCACAACTTCCTACGTGAGTGAATGATCATGGAATTATTCAATGCATGACTGAATGATGGAAGAAATCCCAAAATGAACTAAGTCCAAACTTTATGTATGCATGTTCCCAACTTGACACTTGTCATGTTGGGAGCTACTTTGGCCCACTTTTCCCCATCCTTAGAACTTAGGATAAAATAAGTATCCATACTTTATACTTTAAGGAATATTAATATAATATTCCTTTTTGGATTAAGCTCCCTATCTTATACATTTTCCTTAATGTTTAGGGCCCCCCTTCCCCAACTAGTGGAGTTTAGTCCCCCATACTCTTTTATCATGGTCGATCTGTGCACAACGATGTATTTTATATTAATGATAAGAAACATACAAAAATAGGCTCACTGGACTTTAACATCTAGGCTCTTGTTATAGGATAAATCCATGAGTGCGGACACAAACCGATCTCCCTAGATCCACCTGGATCTAGAACAAAACAGGACATAATAATAAACTTTCCCTAGATCTAGCCTATTGAATGAACTAAGAGATAAGGGTTATAGACATACCTTATGAATGATTTCCTTAGGTCTCTGTTGTTCCAATCTTCGCTCCAATGCTCTCGTCCCATCCAGATCACAACAGAACGAACCAATCGAAGTAAAGGCAGATTAATATATTCAATGACTAGTCTATACATATGATCAAGGAATTATGTAATAAAGAAACATCATCTTTATGGGAAAGGGACATATTGCTGTATTGAATTAATTGAAAGTGAAACTTACAACCTGAGCCTTGATTTCATAGGTCTCCTTTCGATGGCTCCTAGCTCTGACACACAGACTTGCTCATGCATGAAGAAAATCAACCACTTGTGATGACTTTGCTGTTGTCTCTTGCTGTTGTAGCATCAGTCCTCCATACAGTCTTGCACTAATTCTATAATCAATCTCTAGCTAGCTTGCTGCTTGTTTGCTTAACCCTTTCCATGAGAAATCCCCTCAATATATAGGAAAAGATAGATTAGTTACTTGGATAGGGAATGATCCCAAGATATCTGGAATGCCAGCACCTGAATAACCATTCGAAAGCCAACTCACCCTTCTAGAAGATTCCCTTCTATAAGGTTTGAGATTCTTATATTTTTCCCCTTTAAGAACATGTTCGCACCCTAACAATGAGTACAGTGTGAGAAGTTCACACCCCAGCTTAATGTAGCCTGCGAGAATCAGGCATTCTCGCAGGTGAATATATAAGTAGCCTGCGAACATTCTTCAAAAGTGTGAGTTCTGGAAGAAGACAACTGTAACTTTTCTCAGGAAAGTGTTCTTAGAAAAGAGTTTGATTTTCCATCATCATAACATCATCATGACATCATCACAATGACCAAATTTGTGGATAACAGAATGCCCCCCAAAGTCTGAGAGTGGAACCAGTGACAATCGATAGACTTTGTAAGCTGCATGTGTGTGTCAAGAACCAAAAGCACATCTAATAAGAGACCTGCAAACATCCAAGCATCAACAAAATATCATGTATATCAATTCTGAGGTAGGCATTCCAATACTCAGATCATAGACTGATGACATCGTAAGCCAAGGTCATGGCCACCAATCATACATTGTGGATCCATGTCGTCATTATATAGCACAACCACCTGAATACACTGTGGATCTATGCGAAAAATTTTAAATCAAGATGACATAGCCACGAAACATACACAGTGGATCTATGTGTCGCAAATTATACATACTCCATCGCAACTGGGATCACATGGATAATATCCAGGGTCTTCAATCTCATCGCCCAAAAGTACGAATCTAACCATGTGATTACATGTGTCGAAGTCGAACATGGTAGAAACCACTTGATTACCGGTCATTGATGTATATTGTTAACAAGTGCGAGGGAAATCACCATCAATGTCAATTACTCCCAAGGTACGATAGTATAATCCATCGACTGTGAATAAATGAGTTGATGTCGAACACTCGATGGAATCTCTCGATCAGGGGTCAATGATGTAAACCCACTGTCGAAAGCGAGAAACTCGCCATTAAAGCATGCAATATTCAAGGTACTAAATAATTTCTAAGTATTCATTCCGGATAATGTGCTGAAGTTGACAGAACAAGACTCGTCACAGGAGGGCCTTGATGTATCCCACATCAGTGACACGAAATGAGTAACAGAGTTTGAAAGTGAAACAGAGCATGTGACAATTAGACTTTGGACACAGGGAGGGCCGATACGAAGTGAAAGTATAATTGTAGATGGCCGACTCAATAGAAGTTTGGACTGCTCTTGAACATATGAATGACACGACCAATGATTTGGAAGCATTGAATCAAAGACGACACATGGAAAGACCTTGTTATTGAATCGAATGAGAGACAAATGGATTTCCCAAACCGGCTTCAAATGATGAATAGGGGGTGTCATGTTCAAGAGTGACACTTACTGCCAATTAACACAAATATGAAACATATCCCTTTCCCAAATTTTCCCCCACCATTTCTGGCAAGTACCTCTTTATTTTTACGTAAGCTTGAAGAGGATCACATATGCTTGTTGATATAAGCTCATCCTTCGGACGAGTCCCTCAGAGTATGTTTAACGAACCCTAAGAAGGACTGGTTCGGTCCTATTATGGGTCAGTCAATGTTTGTTTAACGAGTCCAGAGATAGAAAACTCGAAGGTTTTTCAGGATTATAAAGCTTGGAAAAACACTCAAAAGAGAACTCTCTCAGTGCCTTTTTCATACAATAGTCCAATGAGACCAAAAAAGGGTTAAACTATCGCTCGAAGGACGCATAACTTCAAATACTTTAACGAGCATGAAAATAGCAAGATAGCTCAGCAATATTTTCATGTTTAGGGAGTCGTGAAAAGAGATTAAAGTTAACTCCAAGGGGGTTCCTTTTTTCGTATAACCACAGCGAGCCCGGAAAAGAGATAAAACAACACTCGATCACGTTCTCATATTTTTCGCAAGCGCAAGAACGGATAAAAGGCGCTTGAGGTTTTATATCAAAACCATAGGAAACAAACAAAAACACACCACATCGCAAAAGTTTTTGTCCATAATCATCCGCATTGGGTACCTGCAAGTCATTTTACTCACTTCCATATTAGTAAGTAGGGTTAAATAACGAATAAACATGAAAAAACCCACTTTTATCATGATAAAAAGTAAATAAAATAAATTCACAATTCATTTTACCATATTGTTTTACCCATTTATCATTTGAGTGCAAAAAACCTCCATTTTACCTTCTATCTTCATCGTCAATTTTTAGGGGCTTTGGGCCATCATTCTTCGAGTCGTCTGCGGTGTGTTGGTAAGTTTTCCATTCTCTATCTTTTCATGGTTCAAATTCATGATGTCATTGGTTAAATTTCAAGTTTTAAGTCCATTTTTCAAACCCTATGTGTGTAGAAGGATTCTCACAGGCTGCCCATACGGGGCTTGCGAGAATGCTTCATTCTCGCAGGTGGGCCTAAGGTAGCATGTGAGAAGTTCGCATTGTGTGCCATAGGCCACCTATGAACAGCGCAAAGTTCAAAAAAGTTTTTAATTTTTAGCCAATAAAAAAGGTTTATTTCATGAAGGAGAGTTTTCATCATCTTCATATGTTCCCCATGCAGGTTCATAACCATCATAATGGTGCTCGAATGGAGAGAATGGGAACACGAGGATGATAATGCAACTGCCGAAAATCACCCTCCGACTCTTGCTGCCTTAAGAGATTGCGGTCTCTTGAAGTATTTCCACATACCGGGCATGAGAGCCCAAGTTCGATTGCTAGAACACTTAGTCCGGATGTGGGATCCAGATCAGCAGATTTTTAATGTCGGAGCTCACACATTGACGATCGACATTGAGGATATCTATTTCCTGACTGGGCTATCCCGACGAGGGTCCTACGTCAGTTTGACTGGTAGCCGAAGGGGTGGCTTAAAAATGAGTGAGTATTGTCGGGAGTACTGCGTGCCTAAGGCTGAATGACAAAAAGGGAAAGTGGCCATTTGGGGAGTGATTGATATTTGTACCCTTCTCTTCACTAGTGTTTCCCCACATATGGATCTACAGAGCTATTTTCAGTATGCCATCGAGTGTACTGACCCCCGGGTCTTCAACTAGGCTAACGCAGTTTTACACAGTCTCAAAAAATAACTGACCAAATGCAGGCGTGGAGATCTAAAGAAGTTTGGTTATGGATCATTGCTAGTGTCCTTCTTCTGTGAGAGGGTCCCAGTGTATAGACTTCAGGCTGAGTGGCACTTTCCGGGTCCCAGGGATCCACGGATGTTACGATGGTGCTAACTCATGGCTAGACATGTGACAGGACCGATTGTCATGTATGACGATCTCTTTTTCGACTGGCTTCAAGGCCAGGTGCTGATGGTAGAAGATTATGCATACGCTAGCTTGGACTTTCACAACAATCCTGACCTTGCACTTCCTGAAGACGCATAGTGGGGAGACATTGGTAATAAGTACACCAATTTTTATCTTTTTAGATGTTTTTGTATTTTCATCATATATAAATGTTTTTGGTTTTATAGAATCATCCAAAGACTAACACCAAAAATTTTATTGATAACACAGATGTTGGGGCATATAGACCTGCCGGTAGTTCTCTTGTCCAGCGTCGAGGAGAGGCAACAGTTGCAGTCCCCCAGTATGTCGAGGACTATATGACAGTGGAGCAAAACTTAGAGGGTCTGATGGTCGATGTTCCAGAGATGCCTCTGGAGGAGATCCCACGATGCGATCAACGTCATACGTGGGAGTCTCTGCCTCCATGGGTCACTTTCTCCATAGATTTGCTAGGACTTTAGTGTGCTATCGTGAACATCATTAGTGATGTCACTTTGTAGAAGCCAGGAGCTTCAATTTTGATATTTTGGTCTTCAGACACATTTTGTAAAAACAAACTTTGATCGTTATATATATATATACATGGTTTCTACTGGCTTAATTTACATTTGTGTACAATTTAATGTGTTTGATTTATAAGTGATTTAAATGCCAGTCCAATACATAATTGGCTAAAGCATCTGTCAATGTATTAAGACATCTAGGAATGTGTTGATATTCTATGTAATCAAAATGTCGTTCCAAGAGGCGAATCCACAAATATATCCTTAATAAAGTAGGACTTCGAATAGAATATACATTACTGAGTTGTAGTACTACCAATTGTGATTCAAGTCGAACAACCAAATGGCGAATTCCGAGAGAGATAGCATCAACCAATAATTCAACCACGGCGCTATACTCTGCAATGTTGTTGGTTTCTCGGCCAAGACATATACCTCGTAGAGATATGAGTTCATTTGTCTGGGAATAGATTGCCCAAGCAACGGAAGCTAGGTTCCGAGTACTACGGCTAGTACCGTCGGCGAAGCCAATATAAGGTAGCAAATACTCCGACATCTGGCAATCAAACACAATGTCATGTAAGGGCAGAGACCAAATAACGTCAAAAGAAAAAATAAAATAACACACACACTCAGTATGATACATAAAATACAAGTACTCATGCACAAATGACTTATGCATAGTACTTCTTTAAGTACAACCCATTCCTGGGTTCACTCAAAGGCACACCGTCATAATCCACCAGCTCATACGCTCCTTTTTCCAAAACTTTGCTAACAATGTAAGGCCCACGCCACATTGGTTCTAATTTCCGAGCTCCTAAGACATCTTTATCTTGTTCATATAGAAGAACAAGATCTCCTTCAAAGAAGACATGAGTTTTGACATGCTTGTCATACTGTGCCTTAACACATTTTTTTTGGGCTTCTATGACAAGAGTAGCGTCACGGCGAGTCTCGTCTAATCGCATCAAATACAACAACCGTTCCTCTTCGACATAAGTATTAGGTAAGAGTTCTACAGCTAGCTTCAAAGACAGTATCTCACATTCTATTGGCAGAATGTCTTCCATGCCATAAACTAATCGAAGAGGTGTGAACCCCGTGGCAGACTTAACAGATGTTCGATATGCCCATAGTGCCGAAAATAACATCGTGTGCCAGCTAGTTTTATGGATTCCTATCATTCATCGAATCATAGTTATAAGAACCTTATTGATGGCTTCGACCTGGCCATTGGCCTATGGATAATAGGGCGTTGAGCTATCATGACGAAGGCCCAACTTCTCTGTGAGTTCAGACATCATATAATTCCTAAAATGACTACCGTGATCGGTAACGATAGCTTGAGGAACACCAAAACGAGTGATGACATGATTGAAAAGGAATAAGGCTGCAGTATTCCCAGTATTATCGAATGTTGGCATTGCCTCGACCCACTTTGTGAAATAATCAACAGCTACGATAATGTAAACATGCCCCCCGGCCGAGTGAGGGTGACATTTCATGAAATCAATGCCCCATTTAGCAAAAGGACCTATTGAGACTACAAGATGAAGGGGAGCAGGATGCAACCGAATCTTTCGATTATAGGTCTGGCAGGCATGACACTTCTGAATAGGAGTAATGCAGTTAGTGAATAGGGAAGGCCAAAAGTAACCTTCACGTAAGATCTTCTGGGCAGTAGCATACCCAGACATATGACCACCACATGCTCCTGAATGGTAGTCATTCAAATCTTTCTCAGCTTCGTCAAAAGTCAAACAACGCCGAAAGATAGAGTCAAGGGCCTCAATGGTAAAGAGTATCACCGAGGACAATATAATGACGTGCTTGATAACGGACACGACGACATTCATTACTAGACAAAGAAGGCCGGAAAGTTTGAGTTTGGAGATATATAATGATATATCCATACCAAATATCGTCGGTACTGATAAGGAAAAGTGACTCGTCAGGTAACGAATCAACTGCTACCTTTTCCGTGGCAATGTGGGGAAAATCACAAATTAACTCAGCGAAAACTAGAGATTTCTTCGACGTGGCGCGACCGAATTCCAAATCGAACTCCTGGAGAATAACAATCCACTTGGAGTACTTGTCCCCCAACAATTGGTGTGTCAATATGTGTTGCATGGGGCTACAGTGTGAAATCACTGTAGTCTTCCTGGAGAGAATATAATGACGAAAACGTTGAACTGCTTGGACAGCAGTCAAGGCCATCTTCTCAACATGTTGGTACTTGATTTCCGTGGAGGATAAACTTCTACTCAAGTAATAGATAACATGTTCATCATAGTTATCATCCTCTTGAACGAGGACCATACCGATAGTATACTCGGACGCAGCTAGATAAAGAAAGTAATCTCGACTATAATCCGGAGGGAAAAGAAGAGGAGCTTTGGTGAGAGATAACTTTAAAGCGTCAAAAGCATTGTTAGCAACCTTATCCTAGACAAACTCTGAACCTTTCTTTAGAAGACGTGTGAAACCACGAGTAACCTCGGCATAATTCGGGATGAAACGACGAAGAAAGTTTGCTTTCCCCTGTAAACTTTGTAACTGACGCAAAGAATAAGGAGGAGGGAGATTAAGAATCACCTCGACCTTAATAGGATCTACCCGGATCCCATGGCGTGAAACAATGAAACCGAGGAGACGGCTAGATTCTATGCAAAAGACACATTTATGAGGATTTAGGCGAATGCGATAGAATCGACAACGAACGAAAATTGCTCGGAGACGATTAGGGTGCTCGACTCGACATAAAGAGTGAGCCGGAAAATCGTCCAAATAAGGTTGAACAATATGCTTGATATCGTGAAATGCATAAGACATAGCATGTTGGAACGTAGAACCTGCGTTTTTCAGACCGAAGGGGAGTTTCCTGTAGGCGAAAGTACCCCAAGGACAAATAAAATCCATTTTATGTTGGTCCTCAGGAGCGATATTGATTTGATTATAGCCGAAAAATCCATCCATGAGGGAAAAGATTTCACTACCGGCACAGTCATCGACGATCTGGTCGACGAAAGGGGTTGTAAAATTGTCCTTTGGACAAGCTTTGTTGATATCCCAATAATCAACACAAATGTGGATACTACCACCTTTCTTATCAATCGGTATGGGGTTGGAAACCCATTCTGTCAATGCCACAAGGTAAATGAAACCGGCTTTAAGAAGTTTTTCAACTTCGAGTTTAATAGCTGCCACTTTACGTGGATGGATGGGATGGAGGCGCTGCCAGACTGGTTTAGCTTCAGGGTATGTCTTAATCTCATGAACGATGATAGCAGGGTCAATACCCGGCATCTCTTTGTAACTCCATGCAAAGATATCATGAAATTCTTTAAACAAGGAAGTATAAGTGACAATTTCTTCAGGAGAACACGAAGCTCCAATATGAACGTCCTCGACTATCCTAGGTTTCACTGAAATATCTATGGGTATCGTGGGTGAAATGTTACTCAGGTTCCCTTCTTCAAACACATCTCATGTAGATTGGGGAACAGTGGATATAACAACAACGGTCGACGGAGTCGAAATCCGCTGATAATTCTCAAGAGTTTTTTGTTCCAGAAACAGTATGGAATGATGATGTCCATCGTCCCAAGGGGTGTCCTCCATGACGGACATGATCATCTTGTCAGTGGGAAAGATGAAATGGAAAGGATCAGGAGACAACTCATCAAAAGAAGTAGTAGTAAAGGATGTCGATTGAATGGCTTGATAAGCGGACTCAAACGGATTTAACGGCATAACGTTGCCGAAACGAACATGATCTCCAGGACCAGGGACTATCCAAGGGTCGACAGACACAGGAAGTTCATGAGGTATAGTAGAGATCATATTAAAGGAAGCAACTGACGGGCTTGGAATATTGGGTGGTGGTGGTATGGGGAAAGTACCCATTAACGACGAGTCTTTTAAAAGACCGACACCAACATTCTCATAACCCGATGGGGTGTTTGCAATGAACGACACGTTGCCCGTGCATGTATCGGCATTAAAGAAGGCAAGTTGATCGACCGTAACCACTTTTCCCTGGTGAGGAAATCGTACGACACGGAAAAGGGTTGACATGACAGCACGCATAGAATCGACCCAGCTTCGACCAAGTAGAAGATTATAATCTAGGGGAGTATCGAAAACTTCCACTTCCACCTGGACGGTTTTACCTTCGAGAGTAATAGGCAACAACAGAAGAACACCGTATGGCTTAAAACCAGAGCCATTGAAGGATCACAAAGTGTTTTGTGATTCGTTTAATGGGGGAGAGCCTGGCTTTCCAACAAGAAAAAGACATTACGCACGTAGAGGCACCCTCATCAATAATAGTTTGGCAAATACTCTTGTCGGAGACCACAACTTGGATTTGAAATTCAAGTTGTGGGGGTAACCTTGGAATATGATCTTCCAAGTTAAATACTATTAGATTCGTATCGGTTGGATCAATGCCACCTATATCTTTCAACGACGCCCTTCGTTGTGCAGGACAAGACTGAAGGACTTCCAGGGCAGACATTGCTGAGGGTGCTTGGGCCAGATCTTCGACAATGCTATAGTTCTGGGCTGCCTGAGCATGAGGATTGAATGTCGTCTTCTTGACGACACCTTTTAGAGGTCGTAAAACTGCATCAAGACTCGGTCGTTCGATATGAAGAGGACCGTTCGTAGGTGGATTGGGTGGAGAAGACTCTACCAGATCGGGAGGTAAGTCGTCGACCTTCTCCTTAGAAGGAGTATAATCTTTAGCTCTAGTGGTAAGTGCAACATTGTCTTTTTTGGAATCAGTAGTGCACATCAAAACATAAGAAGATGTAGAAGTAGAGGGTTGGTTGTGGATGACCAATGAGGCCTGTTGTTGAGACGGGAAGGGTTGAGACAAGACTGCTGGCGTAGAGGGATTTGGCGTTCATTGAAGGAACTTATTAACCTCGGCACGTCTGGGACAATCCTTTGTGCAGTGATCGTAACCACAGATAAGGCAAGGGAAGCATGGTTTGCGCTTATCCCGGTCATCAACAGGAGGAGATTTGGTTTTCTCATTCGGATTATTGTTTTTACCCTCCTTATTCTTGCCTCTCCCTTTCTTAGACTTATTCTTACTGGTCGACGTAGATTGAACAATGTTCACTTCAGAGGTTTTACCAGTGGGAGGAGCAGGAGATAGAGCACTTTGAACATTAGAAGAATTGGATTTCGGGGTTGTAGTTGAAACAAAATGTGAGTGGCTATGAGTGGAACCAATCACACCATCAGCTGCATGCGAGGCAGCTGGAGTAGTAGAAGTAGTGGAAGTACCAGGACGAGGTAAATCAGGTAGTAGATCATACAATGTTCCCGTTTGCGAATAAACGAGATCAAGATACCGAGCACGACTAATAGCCTGCTCTTCTGTGACAACACCGCCCATAGCAATGTCTTTACCAATTTTGTTTACAAAAGACCTGGTAAACCATTCTGCCAGTAACTGATCAGAAAGCTCAAGTTTAATGAGACGTCGCCTCCGTCGCCACTCATGAATATGATCAGATATATGAGTGCTCGAGATTTGTTTGAAGGAGGTTAAAATCTTAGTTTCGGTATCGTAACGGATCAGTAACTGGTAGTGTGTTAGAAAGGCCATTGCAAGGGTGTTGAAATCTGAAAAGAAACCTCATGGTAATTCAATGTACCACTTTGCAGCAGCACCTGTAAGAGTTCGTTGAAAAAGATGCAGTATAATGGAGTCATCCATCAACGAGTTGGACGAACACCACAAATGGAAAGTCATGACATGATTATTTGGGTCTTCTCCCACCTTCCCATCGAATTTTGGAATGTCTGATGGAAGCTTTGCAGGAATAGTAGGCCATTGGGGAGAGTGACGAATAGGGTCATTAAGAATCCTAGACAAATCTGGAAGATCCAAAGTAGCAAGAAAAGGAAACTGCCGATTCACTTGTGGATACTGGTGACTTTGGGGTGGAAGCCCTGTCGGTAGACCAGTGGGACCATATGCAGTCTGCCCCCAGAGGGAAGTCCCTGACTGGTTCTGTGGTGGCTGAATAGGATAGTAACCCCAAGGATTTTGACCTTGAGTTTGAGTAGGGACTTGAGGTTGAGTAGTCTGACCTGAACCCCAAATAGGATTAGTCACACCTGGATATGGTTGGCCTGTAGTAGGGATAGCTTGCTGCCCCCCAACATTTTGAGGAAATTTTTTCATAAGTTGATTCCAATATTGGGCCAATGCGGGAGGTATGTTTTGTCCTAAAGGTGAGGTTGGTCCCCCTATCAAAGGGACAGTTCCACCTGTAAGTTGTGTACCAACCGTAGGTTGTGTAGTAACTGTGTTATGTCTGGGAAAAGGAAAAGGAAACGTACTACCCTATCCACCAACAGGATTTTGCAAGTTTGGTGCAACAGTCGGGATAATGCTACTAGTATTAGGATTGCCAGTAGGAAACTGAGGGAGTGTTGGGATGAAACTGGGAATAGGATGCCCAGGAAACTGAGGACCACCTGGAGAATTAGCTGGAGTTTGTGGAGGTGTTGGATGGGAAACATTCAACAAAGGATTCAGCGCATGGTAACCAGGTGGTAAATTCAGGTTAACCTCAAGAGTTCGTTGGTTATTGATAGGGGCAAGAGTAGTGGTAGGAATATCGGTTTGGACACTCGTAGTATTTGTGAGATGGGCCATCTCAGGAGGAAGAACAAAACGATAAGTGGTAGTCTCGGGTGTAGTCTCTGTCTCAGGAGACACATGGGGGTCGATTTCGTAAATAGGGGATGACTCAGTACCAAACAAGACTCATCGGAAATCACCCGACCAAAAAGGATATTGGCCTACTACACCGTGAGAAGGCCCAGCAATTGATTCAGAGGATGTAACAACGGTTTCTTCAGAAGGATTTAATCATCCAACAAGTCATTCACCACGATGAATGCAATAGTCCTCTATCGTATGGGTTATTCGAAAATCAACAAGAGGATCGGTGGATTCTACTTGTGGAGGTGGTGTAAAAACTTCTGGGACGTCACTTATGTCCACGTGTGGTAGAGTAACAAGGGGAATTTCACACGGATGAGGAGAGTCCTCAGGGGTACCCTCAAGTGTTGTCGTATGGAAAGGTTGTGAAGCTTCCGGATGTTCCGGGGACAAACCTTGCATCCTACGTGAACGTCGTTGGGGAGAAATTGTAAACAAGTAACCAACTCCCCAACGAAAATCCTATGGCCAACTTCGAGAAATGATCAGCACACCCTAGTAACAAAATCTAGAAGCAATCACCAAGCAAACAATACCTTCCAATATCGAAGCCACTAGTTGGTGATGAAATCCAACGTCGCAACAACAAGACGAGAAGGGGCGGGGCTAAGATGGAAAAGTTACATTGACGACTTGCTTAACAGACTTACGCCCTGGTGCAAGCTCCCACACATAATCGTGGGTATACCCTCCAAGGAGCCCGAGTGAGTTTGATCAACGTCGATTCCAGGTACCGTGAAGACTTTCCCCTCCACAATCACCTTGGGTAAGAACCTAGAGAGATAAGCCACTAAGGTCACCACAAACAACAGTACAACCTGGGGAAACAGTCGTCAGTCTGATCCACACGCAAAGGCAGGGTATCTAGCCCGAAATAAACTCAAAGGCTTCCACTCATAATTTTGGGTATACCTCGGAGTGACCCCCGTAATACGTGCAATCTCTACACCAATGCCAACAAAGCAGGGTTAGTAACGCTTCCAACACCAATGCGACCTAATGCTTGACCTTTGTGTTAGAAGGGCTTCCCAGGACAATATGCTGCCAATGGAATTTTAACACTCCCTAACTCAAGATGCTATTGTTTGTTTTTGAGATTTTGGAGAGTGTGTCTCTCTTCCTACTCCAAAGTACTAGCCTAGCTAAATGTTGGTGTAAAAGAGCCCTAGAAAAGAGTTACTAGATCAATTTTAATATTACGTAATGTTTTTACAGGCTGTTGTTTACTCAAAGGTAATGGAAATGAAACTCATGATGTGTGACTCTGACCCAAATAATGCAAGGATATGATGAAATATAATTCTTTTCATTCGATGAATCCTAGTTATGGGAGAGAGAGAACAATTTCTGAATCAATCTCAAGACTACAATGCAAATGCAATGTTCAATTTCCTTTCAGATGTCAATGTAAACAATCATATATCAATGAATAAGTTCCATATGTCTTTTCAAACAAACTTTAAAACTTGATTTTCAATGTTTTTGAAACGAAAAAACAAACTCTTGAAAGAAAACTCGTCGTTCACTTTCCAAGAAGAACTCTAATTAATGAGAAAAGAAAATCAAACCATCAGTAATCAAACTATGACAACCCAACCAAAACTTTCAACGAAAGTAAAGACAAAAGCAAACCAAGGAGTTCCTCAATGCAAATGAAAAAATTTCTTTTCGAACCCACAAGCAAACGAGAAACACCAAATGCTCAACTCGCAACTAATCACTGGTTCTTAGCCAGCTCAACACACTCAAATCCAGAAATAAGAGAGAATGAAAATGCCAAAAAGGGCCAAGAAATGAAAGTCAATCTATACAGGCAAGCAACAACCTAGAAACCCTAGATCAATTCCAGCAAGCCAACTAAAGAAAAATATATGTAAGTCACTGATTCAATAAGCCAAAGAGGTGTAAATCAACATATATGAGCAATTGACAGAGTCAAAACTTGAATTTAAAAATTTCAAAAAATATGTCCGCAGGCCAGTGTGGAACACAGTGCGAGAAACTAGTGTTCTCGCAGGCCACTTTGATGCAAAGTGCGAACCATTCGCACTGAAATATATATGTAGAGTGTGAACTTTCAAGGTTCTCGCAGGCTATCAATGGACACAGTGCGAGAATCCCTGAAACTAATGAAAATTTTGAAAGAGCAAGAAAAATTCAAACTGGCTTATAGACTCAGAAGGTCTCTCAGGGTATCCTGAGGACTCAGAGACTGACAAATCAAAAGAAAAATGCAAACAGAGCAAATGGCCACAGAAAATTCAAAAACCATAAAGAAAAATGGAATAGATCCCCAGCGGAGTCACCAATTTTGTTATAGGATAAATCCGTGAGTGCAGACACAAACTGATCTCCCTAGATCCACCTGGATCTAGAACAAAACATGACATAATAATACACTTTCCCTAGATCTAGCCTATTGAATGAACTAAGAGATAAGGGTTATGGACATACCTTATGAACGCTTTCCTTAGGTCTCTATTGTTCCAAGCTTCGCTCCAATGCTCTCATCCCATCCAGATCACAACAGAAAGAACCAATCGAAGTAAAGGCAGATTAATATATTCAATGACTAGTCTATACATATGATGAAGGAATTATGTAATAAAGAGACATCATATTTATGGGAAAGGGACATATTGTTGTATTGAATTAATTGAAAGTGAAACTTACAACCTGAGCCTTGATGTCATAGGTCTCCTTTCGATGGCTCCTAGCTTTGACACACACACTTGCTCATGCATGAAGAAAATCAACCACTTGTGATGACTTTGTTGTTGTCTCTTGTTGTTGTAGCATCAGTCCTCCATACAGTCTTGCACTAATTCTATAATCAATCTCTAGCTAGCTTGTTGCTTGTTTTCTTAACCCTTTCCATGAGCAATCCCCTCAATATATAGGAGAAGATAGATTAGTTACTTGGATAGGGAATGATCCCAAGATATCTGGAATGCCAGCACCTGAATAACCATTCGAAATCCAACTCACCCTTCTAGAAGATTCCCTTCTAGAAGGTTCGAGATTCTTATCTTTTTCCCCTTTAAGAACATGTTTGCACCCTAACAATGAGTACAGTGTGAGAAGTTTGCACCCCAGCTTACTGTATCCTGCGAGAATCAGGCATTCTCGCAGGTGAATATATAAGTAGCCTGTGAACATTCTTCAAAAGTGTGAGTTCTGGAAGAAGACAACTGTAACTTTTCTCAGGAAAGTGTTCTTAGAAAAGAGTTTGATTTTCCATCATCATAACATCATCATGACATCATCACAATGACCAAATTTGTGGATAACATCTCTCCAGCCTAATCATCACAAAAATGGCTCACCAGCCTATAAAACACATCATATACACAAAGGCTTCCCTGGCCTCAAAATCGCACACACTTAAGTTGTTCCACGCGGTATTCTGGAATGTGCACACTTCATCGTTTTACTGTGCAATACATGCATGCACTATGCCATGAAAGGTGGATACAAAAATGATAATAGGTAGCTCACCGACTTAAGTACATTTTCATTTTACATTTACAATTGGGTTCGGTCTAGGGGTATTACATTTTCCATCCCCTCTCACTCTGAAATGGCATGGTTATAAAGATGCGGGAAGGGATAACCACTAGGATAAACCATGATTGTAGTTGAGGATAGGGTGTATTAGGTTAGGATTTCAGTTATCTTCATGGTTATAATTTCTCTCAATATAGGATGGAAGAAGGATCAAATCACATCTTGATGAAAACAAGAAAACAAACCCAGAACTATCCAGAAATTCCTCAAAAATTGCCCCTAATTCATGGGATTTGCCAAATATGCATGGACGGTCCCCCAAAGAGGTGTACAGGGCATTTAGGATGCCCCCTTGGAACTAGATCAGGAGTATGGACACTCCCCTGGCATGGAAAGGGGGAGTCCATTGTCAAACAAGGTCAGGACTAAGTGAAAAATCTCAAATTTGCAGGTGTTTAAAGGTATTTTCCTCTTCTTGATTCTCAAGGGAAGGTAATGGATCATTCATGCATGGTGTTGAGGTGGTGACAGTTAGGAAAATGGTGACAAACAAATTACAACACTTAGAAAATCGAATCATAGAATTTGTGAAACTTGTGAAACTTGTGACACTAAGCACAATGAAGTGTGACACTTACGACATTTAGCAAAGTGGAATGCGACACTTTCAACACTTAGAAAAGTGTGAAAAAATGGTGTATAAAATGTTCCCAAATATCCTATGAGGATTCTTTTTCTTCACATACAATATTTTTCTACATTCCTCTACCCATAGGAACATAGGAAACTCCCGGTCATATATCATAGCCTTGGCAAAACCATTGATGGACTGATTCTTCCTCTCTGCAACCCCATTTTGTTGAGGGTTGTATGATGTTGTTAGCTCCCTCTTGATCCCTACTTCCTTGTAGAAATTGTTGAAGTCATTGGAGGTGTACTCTCCCCCATAATTTGACTTCAATATCTTGATATTCTTCTATGTCTGGTTCTTTACATGAGCTCTAAACTCCTAAAACTGGTTGAAGACCTCATCCTTAGTCTTCATAAAGAATATATAGTTTTTCCTAGAAAAATCATAAATAAACATAACATAATATGACGATCCCTATAATCATGCTTCTAACATTGGCCCACTCACATATGAATGGATAAGATCCAATATTCCCTTGTACCTATGCTCGCTGCTAGGAAAAGAAGCCCTGACATTCTTGCCAAGTCCACACCCTATGCACACTCCTTGATACTCAATTATGAACTTTGGAAGACATGTAACAATACCCCTTAGAATCTACAATGCCATATAGTGTAGCTGTCCCAACCTCCTATGACATAACGCACATAGGTTGTCTATGTCGTGTACTAAATCCTAAACAATATTTCCCTGCAAACTGTATAAATTTCTTTCTCTAACCCCAACGACCACTATGTTGTCCAAAATAGCTTTCTCTAGATGTATGAGTACATTCCCTCTCTGAAACATAATGAAAAATCCCATGTCCTCCATAGTTGAGGCCGAAAGAAAATTATTCTTCAAACCTGGTACATAAAGCACATCCTAGGAATCCAATTAACACCTTGAATCGATATGGAATGTAACTATTCCCTCTCCCTTCATTGGATACCTAGCATCATCACCAGGATCCACATGAACATATGAGTTATTCAATATCATATTGCTAAATATCTCTTGTGTTTACTTTGTATGACAGGATGCACCAATGTCTAAGAACCAAGCACTCCTCGTAGTTGTGTTGGCAGAAAGGTATGAAAACAATGAATAATCTTTTTTAAACTTCTCTACAAACTCATCAAGATGCATATCTACTGATGCTACTATATATGTATTTTCATTTCCCTTATTCTTATTCTACTAACACTTATATGCATAATGTCCATTCTTATGAAATGAGAAATAATTGATTTTACTCGGGTCCTTCTTATTCCTTGGATGTGATGAACCTCCACCACTATTAAACTTATCGCTAAAACTCTTTCCTTTTCCCTTCCTTGTCTTACTGCCAAGAGACAAGTTCTCTTCACTACCTACCTGTTTGTTTATCTTATAAGTGTCTTGAGTCTCTTCCTTGATGCAACCATCCTGAAGTCTCTATCAATATGGGAGACTTTCCTGAGCGATGACTCCCTTGAAAAATGGTTCCCAAGACTTCAGAAGACCATTTAATGCCACATTCATGAGCTCTGCATCCTATGTTTTATCCCCTATGTCTGTAATCGGATCATGCACATGTGTGATCCTCATGAGATAGATGGTAACATTATCATATATAGACATTTTCACCAATACGAGTTTGTTCCTTAAGACCATCTTCCTATTCATGTATGTGCTCTGGAATAACGATACCAAGGCATCAAAACATCTCTTTGGCCATATTCTTCTCATATAAGTGAGGAATAAGATGATACTTCACTGAATCTAATACGACCCTCTGTGATTTGATCTCCTTATTGTTGTGAGCTTCCAAAGCTGTTGGATTTTGTCGGGGGAGTAAAAAATTTGTCCACTAACTCCCAAAGGTCATACTCCTTAAACACTAAAGTTACTCTTGCTTTCTAAGAGAGGAAATTGGATGCTCCATATAATATGTCTTTAACTCTTAATAGTTTTGTTTCCATCCCTTAGACCTAATAACCTATTGCTGAAAAGCACCCCTATACCGACATGTATGGAATTGTATTTGATTGTCACCACTAGATCTCACATATGTACCCAATTGTGATCACTAAAACCCACATATGAACATGATCGTGATCATTGAAACCCATGTATACATGATTGTGCTTGAATCCTCTAGTGTATATACGTGATTATGCTTTATGTGATCCATTTACACCTACAAAAAAACAAGTTTTACCTTTATACAAATGTTTCCCAGAAACCCATCCTTCGATTTCCTACTGTCATTTATATATTTTCTATGGATATGAGATATGGCTTCCCCTCATGGAACTTTCTCTGATACCATGTTGGTTTTATCACTTCAACCCATCACTTGAAATTTATCTCAAAATAAAATATCTTTATCTACTAAAATCACAATTGAGTAATCAACTAAACATGAAACATACGCATAAAATAGGAAACTCGAAATATCACACACAAGATAGCAATATTTTTGGGTAGATACCCCTGGAAAAACACTAGAGGGAAAACCAATGTTGAGAATGATTTTATTATGCTAAAATAAATTCTCATGTAATATGGATACTAGCCCACTGAGAGAAATAAAATTGAAGACAAACATGGAAAAGTCTGATTTTTTGTAGGACCCAAAACTACATGCTTTTAGAGGTGTACGTGACTTTGCTTTAGAAAACCTATGTATGTATGTTATTGTCTCCACTGAGACCCGCGTACATGTATGGAAAACCTATACAGAAACTTTGGTACAACACTGCACTCTCATGTGACTTCCTTTGATTGAAACCCACCCACGTGATCCTTTTCTCTCTCTTCTCCTTGACCTGATCTCTAGATGGAAGTTCTTCTCCACCTATCCAACGTCTTTAATAGCATTCCTTTGTGACCCAATACTCTCTTTCGACTCCCTTAACACCTTTGAAGTAAAAAATTATCTTCTTCCTTCACCCTATCCTTGCTTTTATAATCGTGAGTTATAAAATATTTCTAATCTCCAAAATGATTGATGGTTGAGATTACTTCTCACACTCACTTGAGATTTAGAAACATGCTAGTTTCTTTTATCACTTTCCTTAAATAAAAAAATTAACTAATTACCTAATAAAAAAAATTACTTTAATTAAATCAAATTCAAGGATATAATTATTTGGATGATTTCCACACGTATAGACACATAAACCTATGTGGAAATACATTTCTAATGCTACCACTAGCATCAACAATTTTCTTACAAGAAGGAGCTATAAATAATATAGCAGGCTCATTTCCTCATTATCAATAGATAGGGAAAGGAAGAGTATTTGAACCTCAAAGTCAAGATATCAATGTAGTTGCAGTAGAAGATAGATTAGGAGAGGTAAATCATGGAGGTTGATAGGAATTCAATAATGTTTTGTTGTATTGGGCTATTAAATCCTCATCACTTTTCTTCTCCATTGTAATTGAGCCATTTTCCATCTCTGTAATGTACTCATATTATTAATAAAAGCATCAACAACAATTTCTGGCCCATATTTTTTCTGTATATATATATATATATATATATATATATATATATATATATATATATATATATATATATATATATATATATATGGAATTCGATGAATAAGATTGATTTCATGTATTTTGACCAATATTGATTCATGCATTGTTTATATTATCCATCTGTCTACAGCGTATCTATTGCATGAATGTATTGGAGAAATTCCTTGTCGAAGTGAATATGATTTACAATTGAATGCATAATTGTGAAATCTATTGAATTCTCTAATGCTCAGTACACTATTCTTTGTTCAAAATCGTAGAAAGGTTTATCTTTGTTGGATACCTTTTTTGCGCTCTTCTCTTTCCACATGATCATTCATTCTTATTCCTTAATTATAGTGTAGTAGAAAAAAAATCACCCTATTAGTCATATGAAATATCGATCTTCCTTTCTATAGCATTAGTGAGATGTGAGGAGAGAAGAATTATGCATACCCCCCTCGATAAAGAAAGGTAACCTTAAAATTAATTTATGAGTTATGGTTCAAAGGATCCTTGGCATCATTCCTTTGGAAAAAAATAATATCTCAAGGACTAACAAATCCCTTCAAGGATGAGGTACTGTGTGATGTATCCCCACTAGAATTTTGTGATGTTCTGTTAGTCCAACCATATATGTGGAAGCATCATGGTGTTTATGAGTCTCAACCCCATAGTGTCATTGTTACTCTGGGGGGTCAGCTCTATAGGGTACCAAAGGATGTTTCGACTATTGTCCTGACAAACCAGTGTTGCAAAGTAATCTCTCATACCACCAATTTTATACTCTTCATGATCCGGTCAGAAGGTGAATAGAAGGACACTACGACCACTACATCCTCAAACCAAAACCTTTCTATGCAATAAAAGTAGCTTGAAAATATTGTATAAGAGCACAAAGCTATGGTTTCTTCACCTATGATGGTTCCTCCGCACTGCCTAGACAAACAAATCTATAACAGAACCCGTCTTAGTTCTATTGGCCACAACCCTTTTTAGGTGTGCTTAGGGTTCCAACCAGTAGCCTCCATTGATATAGCTCATCAAGATGCATCTTCACCAATAGAATCCTCCCACCCTTAGATAAATTATATCATGCATATAGATTGGTTTAATGGATCCAACCCCTCCAACATCAGGTTCATGAGAACCTTCAACCAGCTAACGCCAAGTACAAGCATGATAACTTCTTTTGAGCAAGGGAAGAAACTCACCAAGATTCAAAATCATCAAAAGCTTCCCCATATCTCACGGGAACTCGATGCAATGGGAACCATTTCCTCCTAATGGGTGAAGAATGATCCAAGTGGATATTGGTGGTTGTTGAGCCCTATTTTTTCCACATTTCTCACATAATAAAATAATCATTCTAAGCCATTTTTCCACATTCCATCCATGATATATAACCATGTATGTCATCAAACCTTCAATTAAGCCTAAATACATCCTTGTGTTTAATACATCTAATTTTTTAATGTTTTTAGTGATTAAAGAGGATTTTTA
The DNA here is from genome assembly GCA_009831015.1 of Picea engelmannii. Classification (NCBI taxonomy): domain Eukaryota; kingdom Viridiplantae; phylum Streptophyta; class Pinopsida; order Pinales; family Pinaceae; genus Picea; species Picea engelmannii. The sequence continues at coordinate 519,053 of ML777622.1, read as the reverse complement.
CAAAGGTTTTACTAATGACAGTTTATGAAGAATGAATCTTGTATCAACATTCTTGTACCATAACTGTAGTTATGATACTCGACATTGTAGCTTAGCTTATAGGTGCATGTCCAAGTGAAAATCGAGAACATGGGTTTTCTCTGCAGCAATGTCAATATGCTTTGGTATGTCTCAAAATGTGCCCAAGTCTCACATGTGGGCCTCCATATCAGAAAAAATAATTCATCCTGAAATTAGAAAYATTTCTAGACAGTCAASTTCCACCTCGATTTTTGTTCCGATGTTGTCAAATATAAAGAATCTGAAACATGGGTTTTGTTCCCAGTATGAAAAATTGAGTAMTATGCRAGTGGTTTTTCAAAATAGGYTATGGTTMGAGAGTTATGCTCAGTTCTTAAATKTTAATCTGCCCAAAATGCATAAATTTGMGTAAATTTGAAAAARGMCAAATACAACGCCCATATTTCATTTGATCTATTAGTTCTGGTTTTGGGGGATTTGATTTTATCCTTATCAATTATCTATATAAATGAACCTCCAGAGRGAAGAGGAAGGGAGTATGTTTCATTATGGAGAGATATCTAAACATGCAGATGATTCTAGTATTGTAATTGTGCTTGCAACTATGTGAGGTAGTGATTGTAATATGAGATCATTGTTATGATGTTACCTTGAAAGTAATTTTTAGAAATTTGTGATTATGTTCACAGTAATGTTTTATGTTTGATTTATATCCATTAATGACAAATTTATTTCCTGTTATGGTGTGCTTATTCTAATTGTGTGAGATTGTGTTTTAGGTAGCTCATTGTCCAGTTGGGAGGGCCCACGAACCTATATAGTGTAGTCACTCTTTACTATAGCTAAGTAATACTGGTGTGTGTGTGTGTGTGTGTGTGTGTGTGTGTTAATGTCCATTTTTTTTAATATTCTCGCATAGTTTATCATCCAAGTTTTTACTGTGGTTTTGTTCCTTTTTGCACAGGTTGTTTTCTGAATTTACATCATGGTTTTAATCCTCTACATACAAATACATCATAGGTTTCCATATCAGATTGCATTGTGGTTATATTTCTCCATACATAGAAACACTATTGTTCCTATAAGACGCATTGTGATATGACTTCTTTAAATGCAGAGAGGTCGTGCTTATGTGTTTGGTGAACCATTTGTATTTCGTAATTGTATTAATTGACAAATCGTTGAATCAACTAGAAATTAAAGTATTGTTTGTAATGCTCGAGCATAGAATATTTTGCATGATTTGAATAAGTGATTTCAATATCAGCTTGTGTTTATATTTCATTGATACAACTATATTTTTATTGTTTCTTGATGGAGGTACAATGATTAGAATTCTTTAGTTGTATGAATTAATCATTGTTGTTAAGTACATGAACACTTGTCTCTACATGTGAAATATTGTTCCCTAAGCTTGTTTATGAGATTCAAACCAAGGAACTAATGACTAGTTTTAGGTGTGATTTATGCTTATAACATTTTTGTTTCCGTGCACACTTAGTTTATATAAGTCACTACATGATTCTTGTTGAATATTTGGGATTCGATATGCTACAAAAAAATAATCATAAAAACATCCTTAGGAATGAAATATTGTGTTTTAGAGTTGAATAGCATTGATATCCTATATTCCAGTGATAGTCAATCCTTTAGTGTTATATATTAATTCCAGTGGTTTGAGTTTAAATTTAGTAGTCTAAGTTGCATTTTGATTCTATTATTTTCTCCATTGGTTCATGACAAAGGAAACTTCTAAGAGCACAACATGAATATGGTAAATGTTTAAAACATAGATCCAATTTATCAAGATATAATTTCCATCAAGTTGTTTATGTCAAATTAGTGGAATTTCCAGTGGTTGCTTGTCTACTTGATTGTTTACCTACTTGATTTTATAGAAATTATTGACATGGGATAGGATAAGTTATCCTTTCATCCTATATTTCTTGTTCTTTCACCTCGAAGTCTATGAACTCCCATATTGATAGATTAAATGTCAATGATTTATACATATAAATAAATCGACATTTTTGGCGTTGTTGTCAGGGAGGTGCTAAAGAGATTAGAACACAAGTAAGTTTTTTTCACAGATTATTTATCTTGTGTGTAATTTAGCTACAATTACAACTTGGGGGAGGAGAATTGGTAATACACAAAGGTTCCCTTTATTCATAATTTCTAAAGGGGTTCTAGCCTGACACATTCACTTTGGTGAGTTTCTCCAAAGCCTTGTTGTTATTTTTTTTATGCAAGTGTGTTTTGTTTTAGTTTGATTCATGAAAATAAGAGAAGCATAACTTATGTGAACAAATAACTTCGTGACAATAGGATCTTTGTATCTTAGTTGTGTTTCAAGTACATGATTAGTTTGCTTGTATTTTCTTTAAGTTTATTTCCTTTTCATTTCGTCAAAATTTTAAATTTTTTGGAGCTTTAAGATTCCTCATACACTAGACCCTATGGAAGACAGGACCTACCAAATGGAAAAATAAGTTTGTTCAATAGTTTTTGAACAAAAGAGGATATTCTACTCTGAGATCTTTGTCAAATCCTAGAAACAGTCGATATCTCTACCTCTTAGGAAGAGAAAATATTGACAACAGTCAAGAACATACCTATACTTTGGGAAGTTATAGACAACAAAAATTTCCCTGAGACACATCTATAAGGTCTCTTCGATCATCCTTGCCAATTTACAGAGGAGATTAAAAAACCATGGACTACATCTAATGGAGAGAAAACAACAAAACCTAAGACTAAGGAATTTCCACCATGCCCATCATCAGATCCTTTATGCATTCAAGAAGTCAATCAAGAAGATATGTATGGATTGGTAGAGGAGGACATACATAGTGGTCAAAATGAACAAAAGAACCAAGTACATTTTGAATATATTTAACATTGGTTCCATACAACCATCAGATTGAAGCATCACTCTCTTCTTCAAAAACTCTCCACATCATATCATTCGAAGCAGTTAGAATATCATGCTTTGGTATACATTAAAAAACATTTTTCAAACATGCGTTTGAATATATTTGTAATCCTATTATGCACATGTATTCACTGGAAATACTCCAACACTTGAGGAAGGGTTTCCTTTTTCAAGTAGATTAGGATATTGTGGTAAATAAATAAATAGAATATTAAAGAGAAAAATAAGTCTACTTGTGAAAACCAAGTAACTGGCAAAGCTAGACATGAATCTTTCTTGAAAACCAAGACGTAGGGAAGGAAACATTCACAATACATTATGTACATTTATGTTGGTCAAATTATTGTATTTTATTCTTCAAATCACCTATGTTTTGCACTCACATTGGATGATGTGGAATTCCTTAAGGTCCACCTTCCAATGAATTATGTCCCATTGACATCAACATATCATCTAGGATCAAGTTTAGAGTCATTTGTAGTACCTTGGAGTTTACATTCCTCAATGGTAGAATTCATCGTTGAATAAAATGGGATACATCAATGTCTCTTGATCCTCATAACCTACAGGGTGATGGAAACAACCCCCTTCCCTCCCGGGGATTCTGCAACCTCCGGGTCTTGGATCTTCAAATTCCTTGAACCAAATTGGTTCTTCAAACCTTCAACAGACCCTAAGAAGTTAATACACTCATAGGTCCCCTTGATGTCGCATTCAAGTTTGGACTGCTTGAAACTCTACTCTCTCGCATTGGGTGACACTGATTGTTGAGTACTAGTCTCGCGCTAGACTCTTTCCCCTTAATGTGACCGTGAGTTATAACCTTGGGCCAACCCTTCACCTCTTCAGGCTCCAGAGATAATGCAATCCCCTTCTATGGTTCCTCCCAAAACACATTTCTCTAAATTTCATGGATCTCTGCCACGTGTCTCCTTGGATCTAATGGTCCAACTATATTCGAGTTTCGTGATTTCATGAAACTTCACATATTCCACACTTACTTCCTTCGGACCTCTAACTCCTGGATTCTCTAATCCACTGCCATGTGTCTCCTCATAGACAATGGTTTAGATTCGCCTCGTAGCTTTGCAACTTCAACGATCCCACCTTTCAATACTTCGATGTGTTTTGAACTTCGTACTCTGAAATAATTCACGACTAACCTTCATGAAAATCCTCCCAGATCTGGTGGTCTAGAACAATCACAATCCCTCCTGGACGGATATCGCTTTGCTGAGTTTGAGAAACATCAAAGGACTTCTCCTTTAGAATATTTCTCGCCACTCTTCCTTCTGAGCTTGTTCTTCCTCGAACTCTTGTCTCCTTAGAATATTCTTTTCGACACCTAGTCGAATTTCATCCTGTGCAAGCCTTGCAACAGGTTCTCCTATGAAAACCAACAACTTTGTGGGTGGTTCTCACTATTCCTTCCAATATTCTAAGTCATAAGAGTCGGTCACACACTCCTTCTATACAAACTTCCTTCAAGGTATCTCTTCAGCACTTCCTGAGCCAAAATGCATTGTTTCACGCACACCTTGCGGACGTTATGCACTCCTTGCACATATAATTTTACGTTATCTCTTCTGAACCTGAAATATACATATGTACATACACTGCTCTCGATAGCTTTCCACTCTTGACTACAATGTCAATAACTCTCAATAACTAGAGTGCTAACAACAACACTTCAACAATAACCTATACAATAGATTCAACAACCTTCTCTGGGAAATAATACAAAGCTTTATACAAGAGGTCTCTTTGAGCTCTTCCCTCCAACTACTCTAAATCTATCCTATCGAATTAAAATCTATCAACTACTAGAACTTATAACAATAAATATTTTTGATAGACAGATCAAATCGAATACATTGAATCTGTACTGCACTCAGCTTTATTAAAAGAAAATACATTCTTCGATGTCCTCATGAAATTATCCATCTCTACAACATTAAAGATTTTCTTTAATCACAATCTCTTTTCAAAATATTTGCGTGATACACTTTCTTCAAAATTTAAATTTCTTGAAAATGTGCACTAGTGTGCCTAGCTATCCTCCGCTTGTGCTTTGTTGGTGATGCTCTTGCATCATACTCCTCTGGCTAAAAAATTCATGGAATCCTGTCCATGATCTCCTCCACTAAACTTCCATGCTTCTGGATATCCACTTTGCTTACCCAACTGACATCTTCTATTGTTCTTCCTTTCCACTTTACCAAATAATCAAAGTAATTTTTCCTTCTGGTCTTCTTACCAATTCGTCGATCTACGATTTTCTCCATCTGCAGCTTTTCAACTATAGGTGTCTACTTTTTCCACTAGATATCCTTCTGATCTTCAGGTCCTTTGGCTCCATCTTCCCTGTAAGGATACAAGTCTACAATGTTGAATATGGGTGATATAACCACATATTTTTCAGTTCTATTTCATAATCATTCTCACCAAATTATCTTAGGATTTTGTACGATCCTATCTTCTTCAATTTTAGTTTATTATATGTTCCCCTTGGGAACTTATTCTTCCTAAGATGTGCTAGAACTTGATCTCCAAATTCAAACTCAAGTTTCCTCATGTGTTGATCATCTATGTGTTTGTATTCATTGTTTCTCTTATTCAACTTCTCTTTGATCTGATTATGAAGTTCCTAGATTTCTGCAGTGAAGTATTCAGCTCCAACGCTCCTAAATTCGCTATGCTCTAGATCTCTCAACTCTGACACTCCAATTAGATTCATTCGATACACTATTTGAAATGGAATCTTTCTGATACTTCTGTCCACCAAGTCATTATATGCAAACTCTGTTTGTGCTAGAATCTGATCCCACTGGTTATGGTGTTCATTGACCAAACTCTTCTGTAAATATCCTAAACTTCGATTCACCAATTCATTTTGTCCATCTATTTGAGGGTGATATGCAAAAGTAAAGGATAGTTATGTTCCCATCTTCTTCCAGAATGTTCTCCAGAAATGACCAACAAATTTGGTATCCCTGTATCAAACAATACTCCTGGGAAATCCATGGAGTCTTACAAGTTCTTTGAAAAACAAGTTAGCAGTGTGCCTTGCATCACTAGTCTTATGGCATGGGATAAAGTGCACCATATTTGAAAATCTTTCCACTACCAAAAATATGGAATTGATTCCTGTTTGTGTCCTCGACAATCCCAACATGAAATCCATGCTTATTTCATCCCAAGGCCTCTCTAGAATAGGCAATGGTTGATATAACCCAATATTTTGTCTCTTTCCCTTTTCATACTAGAAAATATTGCATTTTTTCACAAACCTTTTCACCTCTTCTCTCATACCTGGCCAATAATATGAATCGTTCAACTTTGCAAACATTTTTTCATGGCCGAAATGTTTGGCTAGACCTCCACTATGATTTTCCTTCAGCAAATTTTCCCTCATTGAACACTTTGGTATGCACAACTGGCATCCTTTGAACAACAAACCATCCTGAATCAGATATTTGGCCCACTAGTTTCTGTCTCTGAGTACATGATTCACACATGCTTCATATGCTTCTTTGAAATCTGGATCATCATGATAAATTTCCTTAAGGTGTTCAAACCCCAAGGACTTCACTTGAAATTCTTGCAGAATTAGGCATCTCATGCTCAATGCATCAATAACCTTGTTAGCATTACCAAAAATATGTTTAATGACTTAAAGTGAAATTTTTGATAAACTCTATCCACTTGGCATGTCTTTGGTTTAACTTCTATTGTCTAGTTATGAATTGTAAATCTTGATTATTGTTATACAAAACAAACTTCTTTGGAACTAGATAATGCCTTCATTTCTTCAAGGCTTGAATTATGGCATAGAACCCTTTATCATATGTGGAGTATTTTCTCTTAAAATCATTCAACTTCTCAATGAAATATGCAACATGCCTATTATCTTGGCTTAAGATTGCTCCAATTGTAGCTCCACTCACATCACATCTCACCTGAAATGTATTCACGGAATTTGGTAAAACTAGAATCGGTTGTTATGTTATCTTCTCCTTCAATATATTGAATCTCTTCTCATCCTCTTCTATCTATTTGAAAGACTTATGTATTTTATTCACTATATCCATCATTTGTGCACTGATTTCACTAAACTTTTTGATAAACTTCCAGTAAAAAATTGCCAATCCATGGAAACGTTTTACCTCGAATATGCTCCTTGGTGGCGGTCATTCTTTGGTTTCTTTCACCTTCTCAGGATCCATCTTCAATTCATTCGAAGAGATCACAAAACCAAAATAAATGAGTTATGTCTTCATGACAGAGGATTTATTTAAATTGATCAGAAACTTCTCCCGCTGTAACCTCTTCGTCACTAATGTTAAGTGCCTTAGATGCTCTTCCTCATTTTTACTGAAGGCTAGTATATCATCCAGATATAGGATCAAAAACTTCCCAATAAAATCCTTCAACACTTCATTCATCAGCCTCATAAAAGTACTGGGGGAATTTGTTAAGACAAACGTAATAACAAGCCATTCATATAATCCCTCATTTGTCTTGAAGGTTGTTTTCCACTCATCACCTTCTCTCATCCTTATCTGGTAATATCCACTTTTCAAATCTATCTTTGAAAAATAGTTCGCTCCACTTAAACAATCCATTAAGTCATCAATCCTCAGTAATGGAAACATGTACCTAATGGTGATCTTATTTATGCCCCTTGATTATGTACACATTCTCCATCCTCCATCCTTCTTCAGATTCAACACAGTTGGTACTACGCATGCACTCAAACTTTCCCTAACTAAAACTTTGTCTAAAAAGTCTTGAACTTTTCTTTTCACCTCCTCATTCTCTTGAGGTGCCAGTTTGTACACTACTTTGATCAGTAGGATTTCTCCTAGTATCAAGTCAATGTGATGGTTGATACTTCTGATAGGTGGCAATGAGCTTGGAAACTCATCTACGACTATGTCAGCAAAATTCTCTAACAGCTCCTAAATTTCCTTAGGTAAATCCTCCATAGAAGTACTTGTAAGGATAAATTTCATCTTACTCACTACAACAAAATGCATCTCATGTTCCTTCTTAAATTCACTCAGGAGTTCCTTCCCACTCATGAGAAGTATACTCATGTTGGATTCTTCCTTCACTTTCTTTTCTTCAATTTGCAGCAATATGTGTGTCATACCATTCTTCTCCAAGGTATAAGTATTTCTTCTCCTGCCTTGAATGACATCCCTGTAATACTACCATGGTCTTTCCAACAAAACATGACATACATCCATGGGAATCACATCACATAGAATATCATCTCTATATCCTCCTATTTTAAATTCAACCAGGCATTGTTTAGTCATTGTTACCTGATGACCTTTCTGCAACCATGAGACATTATACGACGTCGGATGTGTAGTTGTCTCTAGCTATAACTTATCCACCATATCTGTGGATACTAAATTATCAATGCTCCCACTATCAATTATCACCTTGCAAACTCTAACTTTAGTCTTGCAATTTTTCCTGAACAAATTGTTCCTCTGCACTGACTTTTCAACCTCTAGCTCTGGATTTAAGAGAAATTTCTTCATCATCAAAGATATCCCATCTTGTGTGCCTTATTCCTCTAAATCACACTTCTGCACTTCTGAAATGTGAGCTTCACCTCCTTCTTTCTTTCTCTCAGGACATTCCCAAGACATGTGTCCTACCTTTCCACAGACATAACACTTTATCTCTCCTCCTCTATGTCTTCCTCTTCCTCTAGGAAAAGAGTTTCTACCACCACTCTATCTTCATTTGGAACTTCCTCCTCTCTGAAAGTGACTATGTGGTTTCTCCGCCTCACCTTTGGGATTTTTTGTCTTTTCATGGGCAACTCCTTTGCCACTATTCAAGCTTCTACCTCAGTTTTGTTGAATCTTCTTCTAGACAAATTCTCCTCTACTTCCAACACAATCTGGTATGCATCCTCCACTGTCCTTACTGTCATCATGTTGATCTCATCCTAGATTTCATATCTCATGTTGTTGATGTACCTAGAAACTTTTTCCTCATCTCTCTCTCTCTCTATCTAGCCCTGATGTTCAATATGTAGAACTCCTTTGTGTATTTCTTCACTGTCATTCCCTTTTGTCTCAGGTTCTACAATATTCTGAACAGATTTATCTGGTAGTCCTTAGGTATGAGTTTTTACTTTATCTTGGCTACCATTCGATCCCAATTCTTAATCTTGTGTTTTCCTTTGCTCCTCCTATCAACCTGCAATTCATCCCACCACAGTGTTGCATGTCCTTTCAACCTGGTGACAACATGTTTCACCTTTTTCTCCTCATCAACTTCTTCATAGTCAAAATACTTGTCCATTGCTCATATCAAATCAAGCAATTCTTTGATGTCCAAATTACCTTCATACATTGGGATGTCTATCTTTTCTCTAGCTCCCAACTTAACAATCACTTTCAACAAGCGTTCCTCTGCAGCATCCTCCGCTACAACTTCTTAACCTTCCACTTCTTCATTTTCTGCATCATTGATGTCTCCAACATCGGGTGCTCTTATTTGTGTTGTTTCCATGGCATCCAACCCTACTATGAGTTCTTTCATCTCCCTTTCCATAGATCTATTTTCTACAGACAGCTCTGCACATTTCCTAGGCAACATTGTACTAATGTATCTAATACCACTCGATGATATCATCCTACTTCTTTGTCTCCTTTACTTACATAAATCAATTCTGAATCTTCTCTGATAACACTTGATGGCAACAACCCCCTTCCCTTTTGGGGATTTTGTGACCTCCTAGTCTTGGATCTTCAAATTTGTCTAATTGAACTGGTTCTTTAGGCCTTCAACAGACCCTGAGAAATTAATACACTCATAGGTCCCCTTGATGTCATGTGCAAGATCAGACTACTTGAAAATCTACTCTCCAGTGCTGGGAGACACTGATTGGTGAGTAATAATCTCACGCTAGACTATTTCCCCTTAATGTGACTATGGGAAATAACCTTGGGCCAAACCTTTGCCTCTTCGGGCTCCGAAGATAATGAAATATCCTCATGTGTTCCCCCCTGAAATATCTTTCTCTGAATTTCACAGATCTCTTCCACGTGTCCCCCTATATCTAACATTCCAGTTGTATTCGGGTTTCGTGACTTTGCGAAACTTCACATATTCCACACTTACTTCCTCCGGACCTCTAACTCCCAATCTTGAATCCGCTGCCACGGATCTCCTGTCAGCCAACTGTTGTAGGAAAATATCCCTGCGGACAGGTAGATTTCCTCAAAGAGCTAGACCCTAAACTCTAAGACAGAAAGTGCTTAACGTGGACACTGAATACCTTTCAAATCTATACAAACTAATGCATGAGGGGGAAGGAGAACATAAGTACCTCTTTATCAACGTTTGTCTCTGCAGGCTCCGAGTTGAGCTCCAATCTTTCACTCCTCGACAAGCCCTGTAAACAAACAAAGTATGACCACTTCCTACTCTATTGATTTTAGCTTGAAAATAGATCTATCTATCAACGATAAGTTCATGTAAGATCAGACACAAACTAGAAAGAAACAGGCCAAGCGTGTCATTTAATGAGAATAACGACAACAGTACTTACAATCGTAGATGTGAATGCGACAGCTTCGTCAAGTCCCCTTTGTCTAACCCTTGCTTGAAATATCCACGACTTGGATGATAGCAGTTTCATTGATAACTCTCCTTCAGTTCACTGTCTGTTTCCTATGAGATCATAGGTTTCATGCTAGCAATTCTTCCCCCTTTTCACTATCATAGAGCCTGTTTATATAGGTTAAGAGAAGCTTAACCTCTTGAGGTATCTTTAGGGTAGGTTGAGGAATTCTCTCCTCAGATCAGGGATCTTCTGATTGAACCAAGAATTTGAATGCAACTGCCTTCCAAACTTGAAAGATCCTTCCCTTCTTCTCCTCAACGGGCCAACCACTGCCCAGATTAGACAATGCTCCCTCAAAATGGGCATCAGGGCACTATAGCGCTCCTTAGGAGGCTCAAGGGGAGAACCAATGCTCCAAGGATGGATAGCACTCCTGCAGAGAAGTGGTTTGTCATTATAACGCTCCCCAGTAGCTTATGGGGGAGTTCCAGCTCTCTTAAGGCTGATGTAGGGGAGCGCTCTCCTTCAAATCCTTTGTTTAAGAGCTCCTTTCAGATGGTAAGAGTTTCTTTACTTCAGTTTATCATTCTCCCTCCTCCAAATCAAGTGTCTAAGGTATTCTAGATGTCTCCTTGGTGTCGTCATCATGGCAGTATGCTTTGTTTGATGTTTGTGACACTTTTGAATGACATCCGACACTTGAAACAATTGGGAGGAACATGTGACACTTACAACAGTTGAGAGGAACGTGCGACACTTACGACACTTATCGAAGTGAACAATATTGAGGTGTAACAGATTGCCCCCCAAAGTATGAAGTTAGAAGATGAGAACTGATAACTGAAATGCTTTGTAGACTTTCAAGCAAAGGTATAGACTCGGAGAACCTGACGGAAGCTTCACACAAACATCCAACAAATATCAGGACATATTTCAAAACCCAAGGCAGACATACCTATGCTTGGGTGATCAAAACTTGCAAGATATAGCTGCCATAAAATACACTGCAGATCCATAATTGTATTGATGAAAAGGTATAGCCACCGGGGATACAATGTGGATCTATACACTAATGACCTAGACTGATCATAGCCACAAAGAATACATTGTGGATCTACGAGGTGACAAAACATAGCCACAACCAATACAAAGTGGATCTATGTAATAGTGCATGCATCATTTGTCCAAGAGAAACTCCTTTGCAACCTGGGAAAAGTATATATCAAAGTGATCACTCAACCCAGGGTCTTCTTACCAATCCCAATGTGGTACGATTCTAACCATGTGAATAGATTTCCTGATGTCGAACATGGCAGAAACCACTTGATTACCGGTCAATGGTGTGAACCGTTAACAAGTGTGAGGGAGATCACCCTTAATGTCAATGATTCCCAAGGTACCCTAGTACATTCCAACGAATGTGAATGGATGAGTTAGAGTCGAACATCCGTGGAACCATCTGATCAGAGACCGATGATGTAAACCTATTGTCGAATGTGAGTAGGCCTGCCATTGAGGCATGCATATCCCAAAGCACTAACTAGTTTCTAAGCCTAATTCCTGGATAATGTGTTGAGGTTGACAAGAATAGGCTCATCGAAGGAGGGCCTTGATGTATCCCCCATCAATGACATGAAGCGTACATAGAGATGTAATTGGTGGATAAAAAGGACATGGACTGACACAGGTTTTGAGGCAAGATATTTGGGATGGTTGACTCTAGAGGCAGATACTTCCCTTGAACACTAAGGCACAACAACAAAACATGACATGGACCAAAACTTGATGATGCAGTGGATGCTATGACTTGCGTCGGGTGATCCAAAGGAGTGAAATAAAATCAAAGGATTGGCCCAGTGCAGAGGTTCAGTGGGTTATAATGTGTCCAAAAGACAAAGTGTCGTGTTCAAGGGCGACTCTAAGAATTGCTTGGTGATGTTCTCAAGAGACCGCTTGGCTTGCTTCTTTCAAATTTTCCCCCATCTAGATAGATGAGTACCTCTTTTTGATTTAATGAGCTCGAGGAGGATAACACATGCTCGATATAACTCACCTTCGGTAAGTTCCTCTTCCTTTGTTTAACGAACTAGAAGAAGTAAGGGTTTGATCTCGTATGGGCCTGTCGATGTGTGCTTTAGTGAGTCCAAAGACAGAAAACTCGAAGGTTTTTCAGGATTATAGAGTTTGGAAAAACACTTAAAAGAGAACTCTCTCAGTTCCTTTTTCATACAGTAGTCTAACAAGACCAAAAAAGAGATAAACTATCTCTAGAAAGATTCCCTTTCGAACCTTTTAACGAGTGTGAAAGGAAGCAAGGTCACTCGACAATATTTTCATATTTAGAGAGTCTAAAAAGGGTTTAAAGATGACTCCAGGGGGGTTCCTTTTTTGTGTGTCCATGTGGGTCCAAAAAAGAGATAAAAGTCTACCCAGTGTGTTCTCATATTTTCGAGTTTGAGAATGAAGCAAGACTATGCTCATGAGTGCGACAAGGTAAATAACTCATCAGAACTGCCAGGAAACCTGCGATGTCAAAACTACAAAATAGGGGTTTAGTGAAGCCATTATATTGTTAGAGAAACCCATAAATGACCATACCTTATAAAAAATGGAAATTTATAAATAGCAATACAATGAAAATTCCATTTACCATTTCATTTTGCACAAGGATTTTGGAGTAGTGGAGATTCTCATTTTGGAGGTGGATCTTGTTTCGCTTGATACCGAAGCTACAGTTGACCGTTTCTCTTGCCGTTTGGACCAGGTAGGTCTTAATCTCTCCTTCTTTCAATTACATGGTTTAATATTCATTTTCATAGCAGCATTTAATTTAAAAAATGAATCCCTAAGTCGCCCCAAAAGATCAAATCGGCCTCTTTTACAAGTGATGGGAAAAGGGCATTCTTTTTGCGAAAATGTTTTAGAAAGGGATAGCCATGATGCCAATGCCTTAATATCTAAGTGGATGGGTCGTTTATGTCAAAGAACCCATAAAAAATTCTCACATATGCCCACGCAGCCATAAGGAAATCGTTTTCATTGTAAAACGTTTTTATTATTGTGTGATGGACATTGAATGGCTAAGAGAGGGCATGATGATCATAAAAGAGGGTGTGGTCTCTTTAAATAATGTGGGCATTAGATTTCATGTTTTTAAATTGCTTTAAGAAATTGCCAAAATTGCCAAAATATTAGAATAATGAAATTCTTTATTTTTTGTTTTGTAGGTGACTTCGGCGACCATGATCAAATGGAAAGAACGAGAGCATGCGATTGATGACTTGGTTGCCTTGTGGAGTCCTCACACACGGGCCGCATTGCGATCTTGTGGCTTACTAAAATTCTTCAAATTGCAAAAAATGAAGAAGGATATTTTGTTGCTTGAGCACATGATTGGCTTATGGGATGTCGTGGAGCAAGGATTCTGAATTGGCACACAGCTTCTAACCATCGAGTTAGAAGATGTGTATTTTTTGACTGGCCTCTCTAAAAGAGGGGTTCCCATATCTTTTTCTAGGCAGAGGGCACTACTTGAGCAAGTGGGCATGTATCTGGCACGTCACTGTGTCCCAGGGGCAAGACTGGTAGGGGGTAGGATCCCTATCAAGGATATCTGAGAGCTACCCCTCCGGTCCATTTTGTTTGCCATCACAAGTTTGACGGGTAGTACTAGCGTGCATCTGGCATCAAGATCACAGGTGGCTTATGGTGTGTAGTGTTTGGAACCAACATTGTTCAATTGGAGCGCAGGGTTCCTTCGAAATGTGAAGGAATAGGTTTCACGGTGCAGGATGGGATAGAAATAGTTCGGTTACGGTTCTTTTCTGGTCTCATTTTTCCTAGAACGCATCCCCCAGATGCAGCCTTAGATAGCACTGGTTGTGCGACCAGTGGATAAACCAAGGATGGAGAGGTGGACTAGTCTGTCTCCAAGGCTGGTAGCGGAGTCAGAGTTTTGTTTCACTGGCTATTTCTTTGCTTGGCTGAGACGACAGTATCTTTGGATAGATCACTTCTTATATGCTGAGGTAGATTTCCGTGGGAGCATGGATTTGATTCTACCCGTGGGGGAAGACTGGGATGTGTCAGGTAAGAGACTGAGCAACACCTTGTCTAGTTTTTTATGTATATATATTTTTTTGGGTATATAGAAGAGTTTTTTAAAAGATGTATTGTTTTCAACATGCAGACAAGGGAGCAGTGCGCCCGGCTGATATACCGATACCAGGACATCGTGGGGGTGCTCTGATTGTAGCAGATCCGGGAGTACTCGTGATAGGTCTCCGGGAGGTTGAAAGAAACCTCCAAGGCCTCACGATGGGCATTCCTCCTCTACGGAGTGGAGAAGTGCCTTTACATCTGCAGAGGCACACTGTGGGAGTGCCAGAGAATGTCAATTCTCTACTAAGACGCATAGTGCATGTAGTGATATGTTACTCGCAGCATAATGTAGTGCTGGGAGATTAGAGTTTCTCTGGCGATTATATTTTTGTATGCCTTGTTAGGCGATGTTGTATGGGTGTAAAGACCCAACATTTTGCTCTTCTACATACTTTTTGATGTAATCAAAACATTTCAGTCACGCCAAATGATTTGTACATGATGATGTCTGTGATGTGTTTTAATTTACATGTGATGTACAATTTTGCTTTCCTTAAATCTTATATGTGGGCGAGATACCGATCCATGATGTAATTAGCTAACGAATCCGAAACACTATTGAGTTCTCTTTGAATGTGTCTATATTCAATGTAATCAAAAATTCGTTCAAGATGGAGAACTTGCAGGTGGAGACGTAGCAGGATAGGATTACGTATAGCGTAGATACAGTTGAGTTGATAGACCACGAGTTGGGAGTCTAAGTAAACAATGATGCGAGAGATACCTAGGGAGGAGGCTTGGGTCAACAGTCTGATGACAGCGTGATATTCTGGCATGTTATTGGTTGCTGGTCCTAAGAAGATACCTCCTGAACTCACCACCTCGTCAAATTGGTAAATAACCCAAGCTGCTGAAGCAATGTTCTGGGTATGTCGACTAGCGCTATTTGCTAACCCGAAAAAGATAGGAAAGGAAGATTTTATCTGCGCATGAAAACAAAAGCACAGTCATGAGTGGCAACGGTAAATACTCGAGCACGCGAAAGAAATAGACACACCAAACTAAAATACAATAATGTACAAAGTACACATGCTGGGTAATATAGGCATAGTACTTTTTAAGGTAAAACCCATTCCGGGGCTCTCCTAGGGAAATTCCATCATGATCTACTAACTCGTAGGTGCCTCTGTGTAGAACACACTTCATGATGTAAGGACCGTGCCACAAAGGTTCTAACTTACATGTCCCCAATTTGTCCTGAGCTTGGTCATAGACGAGTACTAAGTCTCCTTCTGCAAAAGTCCGAGGATGGACGGATTTATCGTATTGACTCTTAATTCGTTTCTGATGTGCCTCATTAACGAGAGTGGCATCACGACGTGTTTTTTCCAGCTTGGATAGATATAAGAAACGTTCTTCTTCGGTAGAAGTATGGGGTAGGAGTTCTACTTTAAGTTTGAGAGATGGAATCTCACACTCGATTGGTATAATAGCTTCAATGCCATACACCAACTGGAAAGGAGTAAATCCAGTTGAGGTTTTCATGGAAGTGCGATAAGCCCAGAGAGCAGAGAAAAGTTGTAGATGCCACGATGTCTTGTTTTCCCCTACCATGTGTTGAATCATGGTTTTCAGGACTTTGTTGATGGCCTCAACTTGTCCATTGGCCTGAGGGTAGTAAGGGGATGAGTTTTCATGGTGAAAACCCAATTTGACATGCAGTTCACTCATCATCTGGTTCTTGAAGTGTGCACTGTGATCAGTGAAAATGGATCATGGTACACCAAAATGAGTTATGATATGGTTGAAAAGAAATAGAGTTGCAGTACGACCATCATTCAGGAAGGTAGACATAGCCTCATCCCATTTGGTGAAGTAGTCGACGACGATGATTATATAATCGTATCCCTCGACTGAGGTAGGCTTACACTACATGAAATCGATACCCCACTTGGAGAAGGGGCCGATGGCGATAATGGGGTGCAGCGTAGTAGGGTGGGTGTGTGCCTTCTTGTTAAATACTTCGCAGGGTGGGCATTTTTTGACGGCCTCGATACAATCTTTGAAAATCGAGGGCCAAAAGTAGTCGGCACATAGGATTTTTTGGGCTGTGGCCATCCCAGAAAGGTGACGACCACAGGCGCCAAGGTGACAATCATTCAAAACACGTTCAGCCTCCTCATGAATCAGATATCGTTGAAGGATAGTGTCAATACCATGGCGATACAAGGTGTCTCCGACGATAAGATAACGACGAGAGTGGTGACAGATACATCGACACTCTTCACGAGAAATGTTAGGCTGAAAGCGTTGGGTTTGAAGGTAAAGGAGGATGTCTCTGTACCAAGGATCAGAGGTGCTGATGAGGAAAAGAGATTCATCGGGGAGAGAATATCTAGGTTCATTTTCTTCATCGGCACGAGGGAGAGCACAGATAAGCTCTGTAAACGCGAGGGACTTTTGTCTTTGGACTTCGTAAATTCAAGATCGAATTCCTGAAGGATAACGATCCATTTAGAATACTTTCCCTCAAGTACTTGACGTGTCAGGACGTGGTACATGGGGTTGGAGTCCGCAATCACCATGGTGGTGTGCAATAAGATGTAATGGAGGAATTTCTGGACAACGATGATGGCTTCCAGAGCCATTTTCTCTACATGTGAATATCGGAGTTTGGGTCCAGATAGACTCTTGCTTAGGTAATAAATCACATGTTCTTCACCATTGGGATCCTCATGAACTAACACCATTACAATAGTGGAAGCAGAGGCAGCCAAGTAAAGGATGTAGTCCTTTGTATTCTCCATAGGGTGCAACAAAGGTGCGTGGGTCAAGGCGTGCTTGAGAGCATCAAATGACCGTTGGGCGGTGTCATCCCAGATGAAAGGGGTGTTTTTCTGTAGTAACCACATGAATCCTTTAGTTATCTCAGCGTAGTTGCAAATGAAACAGTGAAGGAAGTTTTCTTTGCCTTGCAAACTTTGGAGTTGGGTTAAATTGGTAGGTGGGGGGCGTAGTTGCAAATGAAACGGCGAAGGAAGTTTGTTTTTCCTTGCAAACTTTGGAGTTGGGTTAAATTGGTAGGTGGGGGTAAGGCTAGAATGGCCTTAATATTTAAGGGATCCACCCTGATCTCATATTTGGAGACAATGAAACCGAGGAGCCAACCGGATTCGATAGCAAAAATGAACTTATGTGGGTTCAACCGAATACGGTAGAACCGACATCGAAGAAAAATAGCCCATAAGTGATCAACGTGAGCGGATGGATTGGATGAGTGGGCAGGTAAATCATCAAGGTAAGGCTCTGTGATATGCTTGATATCATGGAAGGTGTACGACATGGCCCGCTGGAAAGTAGAACTAGCATTTTTTAGGCCAAAAGGTATCTTTCGATAGGCGAAAGTTCCCCATGGGCAGATAAAGGTTGTCTTATGTTGATCAGCATGTAGGATTTCAATCTGGTTATACCCAGAAAAGCCATCCATGAAAGAGAAGATTACACTCCCAGCGCAATTATCGATGATTTGGTTGATGAAGGGTGTAGGGTAGTTGTCCTTTGGACAAGCTTTGTTGAGATCCCGATAGTCAACACAAACATGGATGGTTCCCTATTTTTTGGCAACCAGAACAAGGTTGGAGACCCATTCTGTCAAAGGGACAGGATAGATAAAGCCAGATTTTAGAAGTTTCTCAACTTCTGCCTTTATAGCTACGATTTTCTTGGGATGAACCGAGCCGAGTTTTCATCGAACAGGTTTTGTGCCAGGGTAAGTCTTGATTTCATGTACGACGATCGAAGGGTCGATCCCTGGCATTTCCTCGTAGCTCCAAGGGAAGACATCGCAAAATTATTTAAACAAAGAGGTGTAAGAGACCACTTCTTCGGGTGTGCAATTAGCACCAATATTAATGTTTTCCATGACACCTTCTTTGATCGAAATATCAATAACGATCGTGGTAGAGATGTTACCCATATTCCCCTCAGAGAGAGTATCTTGTGTGAGGATAGGAGATTGCAGAGCATCGGTAACATCGGGAGGGAAGACAGAGTGTATGTCTTGGTGAATTTCTTCCAAAGGAAGAACAAAAGAGGATCGATGATGGTTATCATCCCAAGGTAGATCGTCAATACTAAGCATTTCCATAATAGATTCATCAGAAGGAAAAAATTGGGAAATGTAATCGATGACAGATGATAGGGAATCCAAGAGGGCATCGAGTAGGCATCATGTGCCACTAAATATGGGTTGTTCGGAGAGGGAGAGTCATATTTAATAGCTATGTATGCGGCCTTGGCTGGGCTAAGTGGAATAGTGTCACCGAGCACATCGAATTCCATAGGACTAGGTACAACCCAAGGATCAGATAATTCCAAGGATTGATAAGGCATAGTCGAGATCATATTGATGGTAGCAATATGATGCATGGTAGGTGGAAGTGGTGTAGAGAAGGTACCCATGAGTCTAGAATATTTCAATAAGCCAACACCAACGCTTTCATACGTAACTGGGTGGTCTCCCAAAAAGGGAATGTTGTTGGTGATAGGGATGTGAGCGTCGGGTGTACATAAATTGAGTTGATCAATAGTGACAATTTTTCCTTGATGGGGGAATTGTACACATCGAAACACCAACGAGGAGACAGCATTCATAGCGTAGAACCAACTTCTTCCAAGTAGTAGGTTGTAATCGAGGGGGGCATCGACCACCTCGACATCAACAGTAACAGTTTTTCCACCCAACTGAACGACTAAGGATTGTAACATTCTGTGAGGATGAAAACCTCGTCCATCGAAAGCGCGTAACATCGTAGGGGATTTGTTAAGGGCAGGTGATTTTAAACCTTTCCAACAAGCTAAAGACATGACACAAGTAGAGGCTCCCTCATCCAATATAATTCGGTGGATTTGTTGATTGTGAACAACAACATCGATTTGAAAAGCTAGTTGGTGGGAGAGTCATGGTTGATGATCATCCAGATTAAACGTGAGGTTATTTGATGAATCAGGGTAGAAAGCGTCGATAGCAGCTAAGAGCATTCTACGTTGGCTGGGACAGTGTTGTAGAACTTCCAAAGTAGACATAGCACACGGTGCTTGAGCCAAATCCTCAACAATGTTGTAGTTTTGGGTAGCCCGTGAACTAGGATTGAAGGTAGATTTTCGGATAGTTCTCTTAGGAGGGCGTAAGATGGATTCAAACAAAGTTTTATCAATCTGAAGTGGCTCGGATGGAGGGCTAGCAGATGGAGGACCAACGGAAGATGGTAATGGGTCTGATACGAAACCATTAGTAGTCTTCGGCTTATCAGGTTTAACTGGCGTGTCATATGTCACAGTGCGAGTGGTCAGATTGATCACGTTAAACATGTAAATGTGGGCACTTGTTGAGGCCTCATCATGGGATTGGTTGGAACTGCCCCCTGCAGTGGGGGTTTGAGCAACCAAATATTGCTGCTGCAGAAAAGGTTGAGTGAGCGCAACGGGTTGTGAGTTTCCCTTGAAAATCTTGGCCACTTCATCGTGATGTGGGCAGTCTCGAGTGTAGTGATCGTCACCACAAATGAGACATCGGAATTTTGGTTTTCGTTGTGGTTGTTTTCCGACAGCAGGGGTTTGCGGTTGATTTTTTGGTTGTTCGTTGTTATTGTTCTTCTTTGGTTTATTTCTCTCTTTCTTCTTGCCCCCGAGTTGTTGTGAAGGGGTCGATTGGACCGCATTCACCTCAGAGACCTGAGTTTGAGGGGGGGTAGAACCAGTGGAGTCGCCAGTTTCTGTTGTAGGAAAATCAACCTGTGGACAGGTAGATTGCCTCAAAGAGCTAGACCCTAAACTCTAAGACAGAAAGTGATTAACGTGGACACTGACTTCCTTTCAAATCTATACAAACTAATGCATGAGGAGGAAGGAGAACAGAAGTACCTCTTTATCGACGTTTGTCCCTGCACGCTCCTAGCTGAGCTCCAATCTTTCACTCCTTGACGAGCCCTGTAAACAAACAAAGTATGACCACTTCCTACTCTATTGATATTAGCTTGAAAACAGATCTATCTATCAATGGTAATTTCATGTAAGATCATACACAAACTAGAAAGAAACAGGCCAAGTGTGTCATATTAATGAGAATAACAACAGCAATACTTACAATCGTAGATGCGAATGCGACAGCTTCGTCAAGTCCCCTTTGTCTAACCCTTGCTTGAAAGATCCATGACCTGGATGATAGCAACTTCACTGATCACTCTCCTTCAGTTCACTGTGTGTTTCCTATGAGATCATAGGTTTCATGCTAGCAATTCTTCCCCCTTTTCACCATCATAAATCCTTTTTATATAGGTTAAGAGAAGCTTAACCTCTTGAGGTATCTTTAGGGTAGTTTGAGGAATTCTCTCCTCAGATCAGGGATCTTCTAATTGAACCAAGAATTCGAATGCAACTGCCTTCCAAACTTGAAATATCCTTCCCTTATTCTCCTCAACGGGCCAGCCATTGCCCAGATTAGACAACGCTCCCTCAAAAGGGGCATTAGGGCACTATAGCGCTCCCTAGGAGGCTCAAGGGGAGTGCCAGCGCTCCAAGGATGGACAATGCTCCTACAGAGAAGTGGTTTGTCATTATAACACTCCCTAGTAGCTTGTGGGGGAGCGTCAGTGCTCCTAAGGCTGATGTAGGGGAGCACTCTCCTTCAAAACCTTTGTTTAAGAGCTCCTTTCAGGTGGTAAGAGTTTCTTTACTTCAGTTAATCATTCTCCCTCCTCCAAATCAAATGTCTAAGGTATTCTAAATGTCTCCTTGGTGTCATCATCATGGCAGTATGCTTTGTTTGATGTTTGCGACACTTGCAATAGTTGGGAGGAACATGCGACACTTACGACAGTTGAGAGGAACATGTGACACTTACGACACATATCGAAGCAAACAATATTGAGGTGTAACACCAACGGTTCATATTCACCTCGCAGATTCACGACTTCAGCGATCCCACCTTTTAATACTTTGAAGTGTTTTGAACTCCGACCTTCGAAATACTTCACGATTAACCTTTGTGCAACTCCTCCCATATCTGGTGGTCTGGAATGATCCCAATCCCTCCTGGATGGATATTTCTTTGTTGAGTTCGGGAAACCTCAAAGGAATTATGCATTTGAATATTTCTCACCACTCTTCCTTCTGATCTTGTTCTTCCTCGAACTCTTGTCTCCTTAGAATATTCCTTTCGACACTTAGTCGAATTTCATCCTGTGCACACCTTGCAACAGGTTCTCCTCTAAAATCCAGCCACTTTGTGGGCGGTTCTCACTATTCCTCCTAAGCTTCTAAGTCAGAAGAATCAGTCACGCACTCCTTGTGGACAAACTTCCTTCAAGCTATCTCTTCAACACTTCCTGAGACAAAATGGACTCTATCACGCACACCTTGCAGACGTTATGCACTCCTTGCACACATAAGTTCACGTTATCTCTTCTGAACTTGAAATATACATATGTTCATACATTGCTCTTGGTATCTTTCCACTCTCGACTACAATGGAAACAACTCTCAATAACTATAGTGCCAACAACAACACTTCAGCAACAACCTATACAATAGATTCAATAACCTTCTTTGGGAAATAATACAAATATTTATACAAGAGGGCTCTTCGATCTCTTCCCTCCAACTACTCTAAAGCTATCCTATCAAATTAAAATCTATCAACTACTAGAGCTTATTACAATAAATATTTGTGAAAGACAAATCAAATCGAATACATAAAATCTGTATTGCACTCAATTTTATTAAAATAAAATACATTATATGATGTCATCATGAAATTATCTAGCTCTACAACATTAAAGACGTTCTTTAATTGCAATCTCTTTTCAAAATATTTGTGTGATACACTTTCTTCAAAATGTGCGCTAGTGCGCCTAGCTGTCCTTCATTTGTTCTTTGTTGGAAATGCCCCTACATCACAGGGGACTTGACATCAACACATATATCCATACCTAATTGTTTTTACTCTAGTACCTTGATGCACATTGACATAACAAGTGAGTGGTCTCGCATTGGTTAACAAATTCTATTATTGACTGGTAATCCAATGAGGTTTTTCCATGTTCGAATTCAAGAATATCCATTCACATGGACTAACTTGTACATACATGTGGATAAAGGATGAATACTATATGATTTCATGGTATCAACAAAATATTGCAGCCGTTTGTTTTCTCGTAGCATCTTTTTACAATAAAATACTACCACTCAGTCTTAAGAAGTTTTCATCAGGGCATGCAAACCCTTGGTTTTGGGGGAGATATTCAGATCCCTTCCAGATATTCATATCCATGAAAACATATCTAGTAGTTTGAGTTCATCTCAGCCATTTTTTCCTTCCTTCATACTCTTTTAGCAAATTCATCTCTCATCAGCTTCAGTTGTCTCTCACATTCTCAACAGTTCTCAGCCTTGATCACCCTCATATTCAGTGTTAATCTAGAATACATCATCCCCACACAATTTTGATAGCTCATCAAAGGCAACCCGAGCTAAAGAAGGTATAAATCTCTTTAATTTACTAAGAATCTGGGAAAATGATGCATAACCACTCCACATTCCACTGCACATCATCACCACTTACAAAGTACCATCACCACTACTTAGAAAAATTCCATTTGCACTCCATCATTCATAATCAAATATTTATTCTAATCATAAGACCAAGCAATGAAAAGGAAATATGTGGTATACAATTACAAATACAGAAGGTAGCATTCATAGTGTCTTCTCCTTATGCATCAAAAAAAATCCTAAGGTTATCATCTGAATGTTTTGAATAAGAGGATGAATTCATTATTTCCTATTCAAGAAAAGAACCACAAGTAAATATTGGCCTTAAAAGGAAAGCAAGGTACAAAGTATAAAATTGTCCAAGTTCATATTCATATTGATACCATCTCCATCATTTCCATTCATCCACCATCCCTCATAATACCATCATTTAAGAAAAATTGAAAAAATCGTAAATGAAATGATACCTCATATTATGGGGTAGGATGTTCGGATGTCCTCTTTTCCATGTAGGCATTCCACAATTTCAAGTTCTTGTGGACTTTTATTGATTCTTATGGTATCATCAGACATATATTTTCACATAGGTCTATGTGTCTAGATGTGTGAAAATCATCCAAAGCCTTCTACCTTGGTAACTTTACTTTAATTAAAGGAATTATTAAAGTAAAATTGTTTTATTAATTAATTATGTAATTAATTAATTGATTTATTTGAGGAAAGTGATAAAAGTACTTATCATGTAATAAATGCATGCAATCTAAAACTCAAGTGAGATTATAAATATATTACAACTCACAATTATAAAAGAAAGGCTAGGGTGAAGGAGAAGACACACTTGAAACACTTGATACTTGAGAGTAGAGGATTACTTTCAAGAGGAATGAATCATGAAGTATTATGACTCAAGATCTTGGATAGGTGGGAAAGGACCTCCATCTAGAGATCGGGTAAAGGAGAAGAGGGAATAGAGGAAACACAGGTGATTTTCAGTCAGAGGAAGCCACAGGGAAGTATCACATCATACATAACCCGTTGTACATGTTTTTTTAACATGTATGCGGGTCATGGTAGATATAGTTGCATACATATAGGGATCACAAGAAAGTGAATCACGTACACCTAGAAAAGCATGCAATTCTGGTTCGTACAATAAGTCATACTTTTCCTGGTGTTTTTGCAGTTGTATTTGACTTAGTGGGTCATTATCCATGTTATGGGAGCCCTGCTTTTAGCATAATAAAATCATTCTCAACATCGTTTTTCCTCCAGGGTTTTTTCAAGGGTGTCTACTGAAAAATATTGGCGTTGATGTGTGCATGATTTGGTTTCCTTTTTTGCTTCCGCTCCATGTTATTGAGTTGAATATTTCAATAATGTATTTTTGTTTTCTGAGCTTCTAATCTGATTGTAGTAAGGAAATCACTAGATAACAAAGTACCAAGTTGTTGGAGTAATATTTGAAACAACTTCCTCTAACCTTTCGAACCTCATTTTCTCCATCTGGAGCTCTCCATCAAACATCTTTGTGATCACATCCATTTTGATTTCTTTTCTAATCTTATTAATACAATCCTTGGCTGAGATATTAACTTTGACATGATTTATCAAATATTTGTGGAGGCCACCTTGATCTAATTACTCAATCTTATGTATTTCCTCTTTCTTGGTGTCTGTGATTTCTACGACATATTTCAACCTCTAGTTTATTGGGGCATGCTTCTTCAAGATGCACCATTGGTTATATCCCAAATAATCTAGTTTTTTGTCTGAAGAGTTCAATATGTTAATGCATGCCTTGGTTCCCATGCCTTTAGCTTCCTTCACTTTATAAAACATATATTTATATGAATCCAATAAAATTTAATTCATCATATGTTGTTTTGCATCATACCTAGGTAGACCTTCTAGAGCTTGAGTGTATCTTTCTTTCCAGTATGCCACCTTATCAAAGGCATACTAGGATTCACTATACCAAATCCTATGTTCATTTACTTGGTCTTGCATCTCTACCAGGTCATTGTAATGTATATGAATATCTCCTATTGTCCGCAACACCTGTGATTGTGTTTCTCTTAGATCTTTGTTCACCTTAGCTTCTCAATTTCTTATAAATATCAAAATGTTTATCTCTTGCTTATTATTTTCAATGGTAACTCTAATTTGTTGTAGTTGGTGCTCCATATCAAAGATACTTTGTTTCTTCTTGTTCAAGAGATCAACCTATTCCCAATACACGTTTTTGAGCTAGCTTATTTTCTATGTATGTTTGTTCCTGAGGTCATTGGCTTCAACATTATGCAATTTTTCCTTGTTTTTCATATTCTGGGTGAAGTGTATACCCATATGTTCCTCTTGTTGTCTCAATTTTCTTATAAACATGATACTCACATTTTTCAATCATCTAGAGTAGCACTTAAGTTTCCAAATTTCCCCCTACAAATGCATGAAAGGATGAGGCTATCTCTATGGCATTTTATTTAAGGTCACTTCGCATCAACCAACTAATGAACTTCTCCTTTTCTTCTAACTCTGTTGATTCTCCCATGAGTTTCTAGCATTTATTCTCACTAGTGGTTATATTCCTTTGGTTTTTTCCATAAAAATAAGTTCCCACATTTGGTGAGGTATCTTCAAATACCACTACCTCTTTGGTAATGATATCTGTACCTATTTGTAGGATATTTAGTGGGGTTCTAGGATCTATGGGTGGGCCTAGTGTATGATCATTTTAAAATGATCTTATAAGTGCAACTCTTTATTTCTCATCTTTCATCCTTTGTGCAAAAAATGTTTCTTGTTCATTTATTTATTTTTCTTCTTCCTCTTTCCTTTTTTCTTCCTCTACTTCCCTCTTATTTTCGGCCTCATCTGTAACTTTCTTCTTTGTAGATTCATCTATTTATTTCTTATTTTAAACCTAATCCATTGTTTTATTTCTCTCTACCTCCTTTTGTTTCTTTGTTTTCTCCTTCTCTTCCTTTTGTTTGTTAGCTTTCTTCTCCATCATTTTCTTTTATTTTTCTTCAGATACATTTTTGGTTGCTCCATGATATGTACCTTTAGTTGTTGATGTTACTTGTTATTCCTACTTTTTCTTGTAAGTGTCATTGACATCCATGGCCTTATTTGTATCATCCCTAGCCCTCAATATATGACATTCAATACAAAATTTTTGACTCTGATACAATTTAATTACAAAAAAAATCTCTTCATATGATTGAAAATGCTTTCATAATAACATACATATACATGGAAGAATATAACAGAAAAAACCACAGCATATTCAACTCAATTAAACACACAATAATAAATAAAATACATAAGAATACACTTGTATTTTGTAAATGATCACCAAATACATGCCTACTTCATACATTCCTCCCTAACTTAGACTTTGCTTCTTATAAATTCTCAACAATAGGTGACCCATGAAATGGGATAAATCTCCAATAGGGAAAAGGAATCTTAAGCCAAGATAAGGTATATCAACAAAAAAACATGCTCATACTAAGGTGACAAATCTAGAAAAAAACCTACATCCTCTCATTTCCCACATGCATGTCCCACCCCTTGGAAGTGTGTCCCATATTTTCACAACATTCCTTTGTCTTCCCCTCTTACTTGTCAGGGATTCATAAATAGGAAGTCTTAGATCCCTGTAGATGCATCTTGGAACCTTGGGAAAACAATTCCCAATAGTTATCTCACCTAGAGAGAATGCTTATGGGCCTAACAACCCGCTTCTTCAATGGAACATGGGCCTGACAACCCACCTCTTTATCTAAAAATACCGAGGTTACTGGTTGAAAATAACCGCAAAGATTTTCTATTGCAAATATGGCTAATGGATGCATAGTGGTACGAATGGTAGATGAGAATATTGAGGAATTCATGAGAGAATACACTAAGTCCCAACAATATATTTGCATGATAATGACTTGAACCTTGTCACCTTATGAACTAGCTTGGCTCCACTTGGTGACTCATTCCCCATCCTTTAGGAACTTAGGATAAATTTATATCCCACAAATTAGACTTTAGGTAATAATGCTAAAATTTTCCATTGGGTTAAGCCCCTTAGGCTTAGCCCCTCTTCCTATATTCTTAGACCCCTTTCCCTTCTAATGGATTTTTAACCCATCATACTCTATCCTCTAACTAGTTCTATAGAAATAATGTATTTTTATTAATAATCCGAGTGTAATTACATATCACAATGTTAGGCTCGCTAGCCTTTTATCATCTAGGATATCCATCCTAAGAATCACACATGCACTTTGGCCTCAAAATACATATACAAAGGTGATCTGGCCCAAAATATCCTAGCTTAATACCTTATGTTCACATTACAATTGGGGTTCAGCCTAGGGGTATTACATCCCCCTCCCCGTTATTTATGCATTGTGCTAAATGCATTATATACGCAAGTACAAGAAAAATGCTTCAAAAATCTTCAAAAAAATGTGGGTACTCTTTTTGCATGTCATCCTCATGCTCCTAGCTTATGTATTGAGGATTGTAACAAGTCCACTAGACCTTTACCATCTCAATTTCTCAATTTTTGAGCATCTTGAATTTATTATCCAATGTGCACACCAACTAAACTCTGAAATATCCTTCTTACTCCACCTGGATCACATTCCAATCAATTACATGATTAGCATCAGGAACATACATTTTAAGTAAAGAGACATGGTATACATTATGATTGCACATGGATGGAGGTAGTGCAAGCATGTATGCAATAGGACCAATCCTCTCCAGGATTTCAAAAGGTCCACAATATCTCGCTGGAAGATTTGAATAGTTCCCCAACTTCAAGAAACGTCTTGTGGTATTCACTTTTAAGAATACATGGTCACCCAATTTAAACACTTTGTGAGTTCTTCCCTTATCTACATAGTTTTTTTTCCTTTCTTGAGTAGCATTTAAATTCTGTTTTATTTTCACCATCTTTTCTTCCATTTCTCTAAGTAATTACAGCTCAACCACTTCTTTGTTTGTTGGGTTGTCCCAACTCACTGGTGTATTTCATTTTCTTCCATATAACTTTTGAAATGGGATCATATTTAAGGATTCTAGATACCCATTACTATAATAAAAATCAACCAAGTGTATGTAATCATCCCGTTTCAATTGTTTGTCCATCACATACATCATTAGCATGTCCTCGATCAATTGATTGAATCTCTTTATTTTCCCATATGATTCTTGATGATAGGTTATGCTAAATTTCATGTTTGTCCCAAATACTTTGAATAACCCATTCCCAAAATTTGATATAAATTTGGGATCTCTATTAGAATAAATTTCCTTAGGCACACCATATAGCCTAGAAATTTCTCTCCTATAAATCTTTGCAATTTTAGTTTCCTTGTGAGTGAGATTCACTAGAATAAAATGAGAAGCTTTAGCTAGATTATCCACCACCACCATGATGGAATCATTCTTCTTTGTTGTTCTGAGAAGATTAATGATAAATTCAATTTTCACCACTTTCCATTTCCATTCAGGAATGGACAATGGTTGTAGCAAACTAACTGGGTGTATGTGCTCAGCCTTGACCTTTTGAAAGTCTAAACATCTGGAAATAAAATCATCCACTTCCTTCTTCATACCTAGACAATAATGTTAAGTCTTGAAAGTTGAAATTATTTTGTAGTAACCTATGTGCCCAACATAAGGAAAATTGTGCATTTCTTTTAATACCATATTTTTCATCTCCCGAAAATTAGGTACATAAAATTTGTCCCTGTACATGAAGATTCCATCCTCCCTTAGCTTATAAAAATGAAATTTTTGTTTCTTAATTCCTTTCTGTAATTTCCCTTTTATTTCCAAATAATGTTGATCTAATTGTGCGACTTCAAAAATTATGTCTTTTAAATCATAATTATACATGCTAATGGTTGTAGCATGCATCTCATGCACCCTCTTGTGCATCTGCCACTTTTTTTGCCTACCTTTTGATATGATTTATCTCAAAATCATACTCACTAAGAAATTTCAACCATCTAATTTTCCTAGAACTTAAGGTTGGTTATCCAAAAACATATTTCAGACCGCTATGGTCTATCCTCAACTCAAATCGTTTCCCCATGAAATAATGCCTCCACATATTCAAGGCCTGCACTATGGCTACCAATTCTAAATCATGAGTGACATAATGTCTCTCATGCTCTTTTTACTTCCTTGACTCATAACATATCACATGCTGATTTTGAATAAGGACATTTCAAAGTCATTATTTACATGTTTTTCTACACACAACGAAATATTCATGTAGATATGCAATTCTCAAAATTGGTGCACTTGCCAATAAATATTTCAAGTGATGAAAACTTCTTTTAGAGTCAGGTGTCCACTAAAATATCATGTTTTTTTTTTGTAAAGATATGATTAGGTGTGCAGTCTTTGAGAAACCTTCAATAACTCTTCTATAGTAACTTGTAAGCTCCATGAAAAATCTAGATAACTATGACTAGCTCACTCTTTGTATAAAGTGTTGAATATTGAGGACTATGTTGTCTTAAAAGATTTTGAATATGTATTTAGAGAAATATTGGGGTTGCCACCATCTTAGGATCTAGATAATTGCCACCTTCCACTTCAATCATGTGGACTGAAATTCAACTTTCTTGTTATCCATGGCTACATAGGTTCTTGGTAAATTTATGCATATGTCCTCCATTGATCAACCTATTGTACATTGTGAAAAATACTCACTTTTTCACCTCTATGAGGGAAATATCTATACGTGTGATCTCTCTCACAACCCAAACATTTCATAGGTTGCTTCCTTGGTCTTTACCCCATTGTTTATGTCATTCTAGGCTCCTATCTTGGAAGTTAGTTGTCCCTGAGAATTATTTCTGAAGAATGGTGGTTTGGTCCCCTTCTTCCTTTGCTCCATATTTCCTTTCTTCTTGTCTTCCCAAGCCTTTTAGAAAGTATATCTTCCTCTATGATGATCATAGAGTCACTTGGATATCCTTATTGTTTCATCCAATGTCTTGGGATCATCATATTATATATTATCACTACAAAGTGATGGTGTCCCACTGAGGTACCTTTGAATCTTGACCTTCTCATCCTTGATAAAGTCAAAATATTTCAGTATATCTAATAATATTCTCTCATACTCATCCACAATCATACTACCAAGCTTGATTTGGAAGAACCCCTTCGTTTTTCTATCATAGTAATGCTTGGTTAAGTACTTCTTTTGAAAATACCCTTGAACTCCCTCCAAGTAATATTCTTCTCATCAATGTGTTACACTTGAATGAACTGGTCCCAAAACATTGATGATTATCCTTTGAGATGGTAGATTGCAATTCCCCCTTTTTCATGTGAGGAGAAATTGTATCCAGAGAAGAAGAAGGAGGAGGGTAATGGAAATATGTATACAGTAGCATCAACATAGACACAACTGGATGAGTTTGCAACGAATTTTGAGAAGGATTTATCACTAGCTTATTTCCTTTCCACAAAAAAAAAAATAGGGAGTGCTTAATTTTTGGACATTGGTGCATCTCATCATATGACATAAACATGGGAGATATTTAGCAGTCTAATGGGGAGTGACACAAATCTTCATGTGAAAAATGATAATGATTCCAGGCATGCAGTGACGGGAGAGCGAAGAATTACATTCCATCTTGAGTCAGGGGGTTCGTTGGATTCCCATAATGCGATTTATATAACAGATTTGAAGAAGAATTTGATTTCACTCTCATCTATGGAGGACAATGATTTTTCCATTACTTTTCAATGAGGGAAGGTATTCATACATCTAGAGAAATATATCCTAGAAAATGTAGTAGTTGATGCGGTTAGAGAAGTAACTTTATACAGGTTGTAGGAGAAGGTTGCTTAGACCTTGGTACATGACAATGACAACCTATGTGAGTTGTGGGATAGGAGGTTGGGACACCTACACTAGAGGGATTTTTTTATTCTGAGGGGCACTTTTATAGGTCTTCTAGAGGTCATGATTGAGCAACAGGGAGTGTGCATAGGGTGTTCACTTGGAAATAATGCCAAGGCTACATTTCATAGTAGTGAGAGTAGGTCCAAGGGGATCTTTGATCTTATCCATTCATATGTGAGTGGGATGATTTTAGTAGCATCGTTATAGGGATATTCATACTATGTGACGTTTATTGATGATTTTTCTAGGAAAACTCAGATCTTCTTTATGAAGGCCAAGGATGAGGTATTGTTAAGAACCAAATATCAATATAGCATAGAAAAACCTCAGAAAAAGTACTCAACGCCTTGAAAAAGAGATAATTTCAGATAATAAGCCTCTTCGAGGGGGCAACCTCCTTTTACCCCACTTAAAATGTTCAAGTCCAAGATGATTCAAAATGAAAATGTCTCCTTGGTATATATAGGAGACTAGGAGGTTTAATGGCCTAAAGCCGACATAAATAAAATAACATTACTAATCTAAATTACAACTAATGGCATAAGCCGACATAAATAAAATAACATTACTAATCTAGTATGCCCCAATTAAGTGGTAATGAGCCAATATTAGGGCTTAACAGGTATTCAGTCAGTTCAAAGAGTTCAAGGATCAGGTAGAGAACTAGACAGGTAATAATATAAATGTCTTGAGTTTAGATAATG
Organism: Picea engelmannii; assembly: GCA_009831015.1. Taxonomy (NCBI): domain Eukaryota; kingdom Viridiplantae; phylum Streptophyta; class Pinopsida; order Pinales; family Pinaceae; genus Picea; species Picea engelmannii. Next base: position 487,209 of record ML777622.1, on the reverse strand, counting down.
GGAGAGAGTACACATCCAACGAATTCAAGGATTGCTTCAAGAAGGTAGGGATCAAGAGGGAGTTGATAGTCTAATACAACCCTCAACAGAATGGGGTTGCAGAGAGAAAGAATATGTCCATTGTCAGTTATTCTAGGGATATGATACATGAACATGAGTTTTCTATGTTCTTGTGGGTAGAGGAATGTAACATCATGGTGTATGTGTAGAACATGAGTCCTCATCGGATATTTGGGGAAAAAAATCCAAAGGAGGCATTCTTAAGAGTGAAGCCAAATATTGGTCATTTGAGGATCTTTGGTTGTCCAATTTACATCCATATGCCTCTGGAGAAGAGGATGAAGTTGGAGTATTCATAAAAAGAGGGTGTATTTTTGGGGTAAAACAAAACCTCAAAGGATTAAAATATATTCATTCCAATGAAAAAGAAGACATCAGTGAGTAGAGATGTTAATTTTGAGGATAACTTGGCATATATGAGTACTCAAGAGTCATCAACAGTGAAAAAGGACAGGGAGTAGTAGGATATGAAGGATGAGCATCAGTCAATAGTTCAAACTTTAGGTGTAGAGGAGGATTTATCCCCTTGTAGTCCTATTAGGATACCCAGGTGGATATTGTAGACATTATGCGATGTTGGTGAGGCTCTGAGGAGTGCAGTTAGAGAGTGGAGGCCTCCAAAGAATTTTCCAAACTATATAGTGCTTATGAGTAGCATCATTGATGTTGAGCCTTATAGTTTTGAGGAAGTATAAGAGTAGTAGGTATGGCAAGATTCCATGGTATAGGAGTACACCTTTACTATGAGGAATGTTGTTTGGGACATAGTGCAAAGACCAGAGGGGGAGTTAGTTATGAGTTCTAGGTGTTTATACAAGATCAATCATGTTGTAGAGAATACATAAGTTCAAGGAGAGGTTTGTGGATAGAGGTTTCTCCCAAAAAGAGGGAGTGGACTACGAGGAAAATTTTTCTCCAGTCGCCAGGTATGCTTCTATTTGAGCTGTTTTTTTTATTTCTTCAGTTATGAGGTGGAGGATACATCAGATGGATGTAAAAACAACTTTCCTCAATGGGATCATTGAGGAGGAAGCATACATAGAGAAACCTCATGGATTTTAGGTACATGTGAGGGAGTTTCATGTGTGTAGGATTAAGAAAGCCTTTTGTGGACTTAATCAAGCACCCAAGGTGTGGTATTCTAGGATTGATCGATACTTGCGGAATATGGTATTTACCAAGAGTGAGGTGGATCCTAATTTGTGCTTGATACTTGTTGGAGAGGATCCTATCATCTTGGTTCTATAGGTTGTTGAATTATTTATCACGGGTGCAGAGGATCTTATTGCAAGGTGAAAAGAAGATTTATCTAGTGAGTTAAAAATGAAGGACATTATCTTGATGTATTATTTCTTTGGGTTAAGGGTATGGAAGAAATAAAGAGAGCTATTACTTGGACAAGGGAGGTATGCAATAGATATCTTGAGAAGATTTAGGATGGAGGACTATAAACCATTGGCTACTCCTATGGTTACCAATCTAAAGAAGATTGAAACTTCATATTCAAAGTTGGTGGATCCCATGATGTATAGTAAGTTGATAGGTTCCTTGATATATTTGTTCAACACCATGACATATATATATATATATATATATATATATTTTGTGAACACCTTGAGCGAGTTCATGGTGAAGGTGAGGTAGGTGCACTGGACTTGCAAGAAAGCGTGTTCTTAGGTACTTGAGAGGTACATTGGAGTATGGATTGAGATATCTTGGAGGAAATGGAGTGGATTTGTAGGGATATACAAACTCATATTGGGAAGGAAATGAAGTATAAAGAAAGAGAACCTTAGGATGTTTCTTTATCTTGGGATCAATAGTGATTAGTCGGTTTAGAAGGAAGAAGACTTTTATAGCACTTTGTTCAACAAAGGCAGAGTATATGGAAATGAGTGTGGCTAGTTGTGAAGCCATTTGTCTTATCGAGTTGCTTACATGTTTATTTTATTAGGAGTTGGAGCATACAATGATATAATGTGATAATCAAAGTTGTATCTGTTGGATCACTGAGAGGGGGGTGAATCAGTAATAGATAAATTTAATCCTTTTTAACCACATAATCCAAGTGTTATATCAATGTAGCATTATCATCCAATAACTGCAGAGTAAATACGCAATGAAAAAATGAACAATAATACACATACACATTATAGTATTGTTTTACGTGGAAACCCAAAGCGGGAGACAACCACATAATTATTTTTCTTATATGTCTTGAAGAATTAAATTCATTGGAAGCACCAACTTCCTTTGTTTTCCAGCTACAATTGGAAGGAGGCTCCAACCCCCTATCTTCTCAAACTACAATCTGAGGGAAGATCCAACCCCCCAAATCTCTGGATACAACCAGAAGGAGGCTACAACCCCCTATGTTCTCCGGCTACAAGAGGAAGGTGGCTACAACCACCTGTCCTTGCCCTATCCAATCGCCCTGACGTATAAGTAGAATGATGGAACCATTTTCACACTATCAATGTGAGATATAATATTGTAAACCTGTACCAATCAACCTGTACCAAACAACCTGCACCAATAACCTGAACCATGCATCAACCTGTACCAAACAACCTGCACCAATAACCTGAACCATGCATCAACCTGTACCTCAACCTATAATCAACCTGTACCATAAACAAGTGCATCAACCATGCACCAACCTGTACCAACCAACCTATAATCAACCTGCACCATAAACAAGCGCATCAACAATGTACCAAGTATGTCCCAATCGTGTGTCAACTACTCATCAAATATGACTCATCAATATGTACCAACATCATCAACTATACACCTCATGAATGTGCCAACTCATCAACTACTTGTCTCAACCATGTACCCAACATGTACCTTAACCAAAATCCCTCATCAATTTCATCATCCAAATATGATTTTTAACTCTGTAATATACCTATTGTGTATGATCACATACCTTCAAACCTTCCTTAACTTTAAACAACAAGAGACTACAATTTTCATCAAACTTTTCTTTAGTCTCACATGACTAGTTTTGGATTAGTCAACAACCCTAACTTGAAACAATCATAAATTTGTACCTGTAATGAATAAAGATATGAAACTTATACACAATGTTNAAGGGAGGTATGCAATAGATATCTTGAGAAGATTTAGGATGGAGGACTATAAACCATTGGCTACTCCTATGGTTACCAATCTAAAGAAGATTGAAACTTCATATTCAAAGTTGGTGGATCCCATGATGTATAGTAAGTTGATAGGTTCCTTGATATATTTGTTCAACACCATGACATATATATATATATATATATATATATATTTTGTGAACACCTTGAGCGAGTTCATGGTGAAGGTGAGGTAGGTGCACTGGACTTGCAAGAAAGCGTGTTCTTAGGTACTTGAGAGGTACATTGGAGTATGGATTGAGATATCTTGGAGGAAATGGAGTGGATTTGTAGGGATATACAAACTCATATTGGGAAGGAAATGAAGTATAAAGAAAGAGAACCTTAGGATGTTTCTTTATCTTGGGATCAATAGTGATTAGTCGGTTTAGAAGGAAGAAGACTTTTATAGCACTTTGTTCAACAAAGGCAGAGTATATGGAAATGAGTGTGGCTAGTTGTGAAGCCATTTGTCTTATCGAGTTGCTTACATGTTTATTTTATTAGGAGTTGGAGCATACAATGATATAATGTGATAATCAAAGTTGTATCTGTTGGATCACTGAGAGGGGGGTGAATCAGTAATAGATAAATTTAATCCTTTTTAACCACATAATCCAAGTGTTATATCAATGTAGCATTATCATCCAATAACTGCAGAGTAAATACGCAATGAAAAAATGAACAATAATACACATACACATTATAGTATTGTTTTACGTGGAAACCCAAAGCGGGAGACAACCACATAATTATTTTTCTTATATGTCTTGAAGAATTAAATTCATTGGAAGCACCAACTTCCTTTGTTTTCCAGCTACAATTGGAAGGAGGCTCCAACCCCCTATCTTCTCAAACTACAATCTGAGGGAAGATCCAACCCCCCAAATCTCTGGATACAACCAGAAGGAGGCTACAACCCCCTATGTTCTCCGGCTACAAGAGGAAGGTGGCTACAACCACCTGTCCTTGCCCTATCCAATCGCCCTGACGTATAAGTAGAATGATGGAACCATTTTCACACTATCAATGTGAGATATAATATTGTAAACCTGTACCAATCAACCTGTACCAAACAACCTGCACCAATAACCTGAACCATGCATCAACCTGTACCAAACAACCTGCACCAATAACCTGAACCATGCATCAACCTGTACCTCAACCTATAATCAACCTGTACCATAAACAAGTGCATCAACCATGCACCAACCTGTACCAACCAACCTATAATCAACCTGCACCATAAACAAGCGCATCAACAATGTACCAAGTATGTCCCAATCGTGTGTCAACTACTCATCAAATATGACTCATCAATATGTACCAACATCATCAACTATACACCTCATGAATGTGCCAACTCATCAACTACTTGTCTCAACCATGTACCCAACATGTACCTTAACCAAAATCCCTCATCAATTTCATCATCCAAATATGATTTTTAACTCTGTAATATACCTATTGTGTATGATCACATACCTTCAAACCTTCCTTAACTTTAAACAACAAGAGACTACAATTTTCATCAAACTTTTCTTTAGTCTCACATGACTAGTTTTGGATTAGTCAACAACCCTAACTTGAAACAATCATAAATTTGTACCTGTAATGAATAAAGATATGAAACTTATACACAATGTTCTTCAATGTGTTTTATGCAATTCCTCCAGGTTTCACTACTTGAAACCTCTCAGAAAAGGATTTATAGCAAAAATGGCATACCTTGCTGAATTTTGGTTTATTCTAGAGAGCGACCTTGTAGAGTGTGCCCCGCACAAAATATTTGTTGAATCGATCTGAAACTATTACACAACATACTAAAAACTGTACTATAACAAACACATTTTGTCTCACTAAATTGTTATCTGTTATGAATAAGTTATGACATGTTTACCTGAAACACTTGTTTTAGACTAGTTTCAGGACTAACCACAAACCCTGTTTTCCACGGAGTGTAACTCCAAAAATACAACGACCCACAAGATGAATTTTTTACCAAATATACTTGGATATGTTTCCTCAATGAAATAGAAATTTCATGGTATCAATCATTCTAGAAGAAACATTATTGTGAAAATGGTGAGATGACCTGTAAATAACATACCTTAGAAAGCATTATCAAAAGAATTTTATCCTTCCTTGAATTATGGCCTTCTTTTCTTCACCTTCCCTCATAAATTTGTCTTAGATATCCTTTTGTTACCTAATACACCTATATATATTCAATATGCTTAATTTTTATGTAAAATGAGAGATCCTTGCCTCATATTTATATTCTCCAAGTAGCTTCCTTAAAATTATCTTCTAGGTCACTTTGCCCACTTTCCTTATTTTAGGGTTAACCCACTTCTAATTTCTCCATTAAATTTATTATTTAAATAATTTATTTTATATTCACTTTGAATTATATTACACTCATAACTTAACTTTATTATTTACCATCTAAAATCATTTAAACCACTTTGACTACTTTGACCTTTTGGGGCTTCTAGATGGCATATGAGGGTCCTCCAACTTCGTAAGGCCATAACTCTCAAACCGTGAGGAGTTATGTGATGTTCCACATACCACCAGAAATGGAATGACATGTACTATCAATGTAGAATAGTATTACCTTAAAATGTATCAAAACTCATATCGTTATCCATCAAACAAACTTGGGTCCATTACCCAAACATGGGTTGTCCAACTTCTCATGGCCATAACTCTCTAACCGTGAGGATTTATGTGATGTTCCACATACCACCGGAAATGGAATGACATGTAATATCCATATAGAATATTCTTACCTTCAAATATATTAAAACTCATACCATTATACATGAAACAACCTTGGTTCCATTACCCAAACCTTTGTGCTACCGAAATTCGCTATCGGACTTTCTCCAAGGGTTGAAATCAATCAATAAGAGTTGACATCAATATACAATATCAATCTCCAATGGTTGAAATCAATGACAACCAACAATCCATACCAACTATCCATCAAACTAAGCCAATTGTTTGACAATCCCCCCCTTTGGCATTGATGGCAACACTAATATTGATGGCAACACTTAGTCATGATAAAATTCATGCTTATACTCATCATCAATGTTTCTATCTCTCCCACATTGACATCAATGGAAAATGGTATCTCCCTTTGGGGATGCTCCCCCTGAATGAACTCTCCTTGGGGCTTATCCCCCTGTCCACATGCCTTTGATTTTTCTTTGTGTTTATAAGCCTCTAATTACTTTCTCTCCATTCATATGAATAATATCTCCCCCTTTGACAAAGGGTATCACTCTGAAGTCATATCGTTCATTCTTCCCTTGTGACAATCGCTCCCCTTGAAAACATGACTCTATGCCTCTCTCCAAGCATTTACCTTTGCATATGATAAATCTCTCCCCCTTTTCCTATTTATGGTGCTTCCTCATGTACATATAAGACATATAAGATAAGAGTTCAAAAGAATTCATTTTGGAGTAGAAATTACTCCTAGTCTCTAGCAAAGATACTCAAGGGTTTCCCATGGAAGCGGTTTTATAAATATGTATTCCACTTGTTCTTTTGTTCCCACATATTCAACTTTGATGTTCTTCTTTGCAACTTGTTCCCATAGAAAGTGATACTTGATTGGAATGTGCTTTGTCTTGGAGTGCATCACTAGGTTTTTTGAGATACTGGTGGCAATTGTATTATCAGTAGATAGGAATGGGCTCATCATACTCAATCTATATATCTTTCAAATTTTGTTTCATCCATAGAACCTATGTACAACATGTTGCTACTGCAATATACTCTGCCTCGGCTGTAGATAAGGATATTGATGATTGTTTCTTGCTTAGCCAAGATACTAAACACTCACCCAAGTAGAACGCTACTCCACTGGTGCTTCATTGGTCATCAATGCAACTTGCCCAATCTACATCTAAGTAGAAAATTAGTGATAGATCCTTTCCTTTTGGATACCATAATCCAAACTCTTTTGTTCCTTTGAGATATCTGAAAATCCTTGTCACTTCTAATACATGTGATTCCTTTGATGTTGCTTGAAATCATGCCACTTGTCCAACTACCTGCATTACATCTAGTATGGATGTTGTCACATATAGTAGGATACCAATCATTGACCTATATTTCCTTTGATATGTAGACTTTGAATCATCATCTTTTCTCAACTTGGAACTGGTTTGCATGGGAGTGATAACTGGTTTACAATCTTCCATTCCGAACCTCTTTAGCATTTCTCTGATATACTTGGTTCAAGAAATAAAAATTCCTTGGTTTCTTTGACATATCTAAAGACCCGGAAAGAAGGATAGTTCTCCAAGTAATGAAATTTCAAATTCATTCTGCATATTCTTTGAAAATTTATGGCTAAACCTGTCATTAGTACTTCCAAAAACAATATCATCAACATAAATTTCAATTAATAAAAAACTACCTTAAGTTACCTTGATGTAGAGGTTGTTGTCTGTGCTTCCTTTCCATAGTTCGTAGGGAGTTTTGTCATTGTTATTTTTGAGCATTACTCTGTTTTGAATGAGAATTGTTATATGCACTTCATGTGTCCAAAAAAATATCTGTCAATTTGGAATCCATTAGCATTGTTCGAGCCATTTCCTATGTAATTATCAACCATTATGATAATGTTCCTTTGTCTCTAAACCACTCTTTGAAACAATCTATGAATCCATGCTCTCGTCCATACTATCCAAGAATCTACTTGCGCAACTATCCATAATGTTGACCCATTTATCACTATACTATCATGAAGTCTTGATTAATATATCAAATTGTACTTCTTCTAACTGATTTATCTAGATCTTTCTTCTCAAACTCTTTAAGTTGCTCGAAGGATGGTTCTTTGGTCTTTCACAGCTATTGCATAGACTCCCCCTATCTAATATTCATATTACTTGGGATTCTTTAAGTTGGATGGCTCAGAACAATTCCTTCTCTGATGTGTATTCATCATCATCTTCATTCTTAGATTCATAATCATCTTCATTGGTAGATTCATTATCTCTTTGAGCTCTGACTTCTTTATTTCTATATGTGGATTCATCTTTCACTACAATGCCTGAAAGTACAATCTCTTGAACCTATTCCTTATTTACCTGTCCTTCCTTTCTTTTAGTTATTTTCCAAACCTTTATGTATCTCACACCTTTCTTTTTCTCTGTAGAATTTTCTTCATCTCATTTTATTGCTAATCTTGTGATCTCTGGTACCTGGTCTTTGTTCACATGTTCTTCCTGTTTTTCTTATCCATAATTTCTTATATATAATATCAATATTATCTTTCATGGAAGTATCGATCATGCTTCTACAATCATTGGCTATGTGTCCATAGTTATGACATTTGTAACACTCAATGTTACATGCGACCACATAGACACTTCTTTCTTGAACATTTATTTTATAATCCTTGCAATCTACAACCTTAGGTCCAAAGTTAGTACAATAAAAACAATGACCATTAAATAAATTTGCATACCTAGGAGTGAATGATATTCTTTGTGGCGTAGTACTTCTGATTTTTTTTCTTTGATTGATCATGACCATGATTGAAGCTTCTTTGTGGCTTGAACATGGATGGTCTTCTTGAAGATGTATCTTCAATAGTTTTCTTAGATTCTAGTTGGCCATGATTCCTTCCTTTGAGTACTTCTGCATAACTCTTTCTATTTTCTTCATTCTTCTATTCTAGCAACGCTGAGTGTTTCTCTTCATTCTCTACAACTGATGTGGATGTTTTTGTCTCTTCAACGTTCTTGTGGAGCTTGACGATTTTGACTCTTAGTGTGAAAACTTATTCTTCAAGATTCTCAACCTCTTCTTCTTTCTTCATTATTTGATACTTCATGACCTCTTATGTTCTCTTTGCTTCTTCAAGTTGGATTTTTAATGTAAGTATTTCTTCTTCCAGTCTTCTCTCTTCTTGACCAAACTCTTCCTCAAGTTGGTTTAAGTCATTGGTTCTTTCCTTGAGATGATCCATCAATATCTTTTCTCTCTTTTTTGTTTTTTGCTTTTGTGTTGCTATGTTGGATTCTAAACATTTCTTTTGATATTTTAGAGTTTCTTCAATTCTTCTAGCCTCTTCTAGTCGATCTCTTAAATTCTTGATGACCTGCTGATCTTTTTCAGAACCTTGAACACTTTCCTTTTTCTTCATCAATTCTTTCTTGGATGACTTGTTTTCTTCTCTTTATTTCCTTAGATATTTAATTGTACTGATCAATTTTTCTTTGTAATCAACTTCTTCTTCTTCATACTCTTCCTCTTTTGAATCTATCTGACATGATGAGCATATTTCTTCTTGTTCTGTATCTGCATCTTCTTTGGAATTTTTTGAATCTATGATGGGTGAAGAATATATGTCATGTAACTTATCCCAAAGTTCTCTGGCTGATGAACATTTACGAACCTTTTCTCTTACCAGATTAGGTAAATCCTTCCCAGATGAAATCCATTGTTATTTTGTTATTCTTCTTCAATTCCTTCTTGGCTGCAGTCTTTTCCTTTTTTGAACTATCATATCCTGTAACAACTGATAGCCAAATATAATGTCCCTGTGCCTGTAAAAATACTTCCATCCTTCTACTCCACATATCATACTTAAAACCATTTTGACCATTAAACATTGGTACTCCATTCTTAGAATAATCCATGATCTCCTTCCAGTGGTTAAACTGTTTCCTGAAGGAACCTTGCTCTGATACCAATTGTTGGATTATTGAGAGGGGGGCTGAATCAATACTAGAGCAATTTAATCCTTTTTAACCATATAATCCAAGTGTTATATCAATGTAGAATTATCATCCAATAACTGCAGAGTAAATAAGCAATGAACAAATGAACAATCATACAAATACACAGTACACTAGTGTTTTATGCGGAAACCCAAATAAGGAGAAAACCACAAAATGCTTTTTCTTATATGTCTTGAAGAATTACATTCATTGGAAGCACCAACTTCCTTTGTTTTCTAGCTGCAACTGGAAGGAGGCTCCAACCCCCTAGTTTCTCGGGCTACAAGCTCAAGGAATCTCCAACTCCCCAATTCTTTGGATATAATCAGAAGGAGGCTACAACCCCCTATGTTCTCCAGCTACAACTGGAAGGTGGCTACAACCATTTGTCCTTGCCCCATCCAACCACCCTAACATATAAATAGAATAATGGAACCACTGTCACACTATCACTGTGAGATATACTATTGTAAACCTATACCAATCAACCTGTACCAAAAAACCTGCACCAATAACCTAAACCATGCATCAACCATGCATCAACCTGTACCTCAACCTATAATCAACATGTACCATAAACAAGTGCATCAACCATGCATCGACATGTAACAACCAACCTATAATCAACCTGTACAATAAACAAGTGCATCAACAATGTACCAAGTATGTACCAATCATGTGTCAACTACTCATCAAATATGAATCATCAATATGTACCAACATCATCAACTATACACCTCAGGTATGTGTCAACTCATCAACTACTTGTCTCAACCATGTACCCAACATGTACCTTAACCAAAATCGCTAATCAATTTCATCATCCAAATATGATTTGTAACTCTATAATAGACATGGTGTATATGATCACATACCTGCAAACCTTCCTTAACTTTAACAACAAGAGACTAGAATTTTCATCAAACTTTTCTTTAGTCTCACATGACTAGTTTTGGATTAGTCAACAACCCTAACTTGAAATAATCATAAATTTGTACCTGTAATGAATAAATATTTGAAACTAATACACAATGTTCTTCAATGTGTTTTATGCAATTCCTCCAGGTGTTACTACTTGGAACCTCTCGGAAAATGATTTATAGGAAAAATGGCATACCTTGTTGAATTCTCACTTATTCTAGAGAGAGACTTTGTAGAGTGTTCCCCACATGTAATATTTGTTGACTCAATCTGAAACTGTTACACAACATACTACATACTGTACTCTAACCAAAAAATTTGGTCTTATTGAATTTGGATCTATTATGAACAAGTTATGACTTTTTTACTCAAAACACTTGTTTTAGACTAGTTTCAGAACTAGCCAAAAACCCTATTTTCCACGGAGTGTAACTGCAAAACTGCAACAACCCACAAGAAGTTTTTTTTTAAAAGATACTTGGATATGTTTCCTCAATGGAATAGAAATTTCAAGGTCTGAATCATTCTAGAAAAAAACTTATTGCAAAAATGGTGAGATGACCTGTAAATAACATACCTTAGAAAGCATCATCAAAAGAATTTTATCCTTCCTTGAATTCTGACATTCTTTTCTTCACCTTCCCTCATAAATTCGGCTTAGATATCCTTTGGTTACCTTAGAAACCTATAGATATTCAATATTCTCAAGTTTGATGTAAAATTAGAGAGCCTTGCCTCTTATTTATACTCTCCAAGTAACTTACGTAAAAACATCTTCTAGGTCAATTTGCCCACTTTCCTTATTTTAGGGTTAACCCACTTCTAATTTCTCCATTAAATTTATTATTTAAATTATTTATTTTGTATTCTCTAATTTCTCCATTAAATTTATTATTTAAATTATTTATTTTGTATTCACTTTGAATTATAGTATACTCATCACTTCACTTTATTATTTACCTTCTAAAATCTCTTAAACCACTTTTACTACTTTGACCTTTTGGGGCTTCTAGATGGCATATAAGGGTCCTCCAACTTCGTAAGGCCTTAACTCTCAAACCGTGAGGAGTTATGTGATGTTACACATACCACCAAAAATGGAATGACATGTAATATCCCTTTAGAATATTATTACCTTAAAATAGATCAAAACTCATACCATTATCCATCAAACAAACTTGGGTCCATTACCCAAACATGGGTTCTCCAACTTCTCATGGCCATAACTCTCTAACCATGAGGAGTTATGTGACTTTCCACATACCACCAGAAATGGAATTACATGTACTATCCATATAGAATAGTCATACATTCAAATATATTAAAACTCATACCATTAGACATGAAACAACCTTGGGTCCATTACCCAAACCTTTGTGCTACCAAAATTCTCTACCGGACTTTCTCCAAGGGTTGAAATTAATCAATAAGGGTTGACATCAATATACAATATCACTCTCCAATGGTTGACATCAATATACAATATCACTCTCCAATGGTTGACATCAATGAAAACCAACAATCCATACAAACTATCCATGAACCTAAGCCAATTGTCTAACAATATCAAACTCTCGGAGAATCTAGTTTTCCATGATACATCCAAGCATATTGAGATCATATATAAATTCATGTAGGATATTATCTATAAGGGAGAAGTTAATCTTCAATATATTTCCAAATATTATTAGGTTGCAGATATTCTGAATAATCCCTTGGAGAAAGGGAAGCTTGTATTCTTCAAATTTAGACTTGGAGTGGTGCATAATACCTTCCTTTCTAAGAGGGAGTGTTGATTCTTGTGGTAGCATGACATATGTATTTTGACATAGGTCTATTTGTCTAGATGTGTGGAAATCATTCAAATCCTTCTACCTTAGTAACGTTTCTTTAATTAAATGAATTATTGAATTAAAGTGATTTTATTAATTAATTATGTAATTAGTTAATTGGGTTATTTGAGGAAAGTGATAAAGTACTTAGCATGTATTCTTAGCATGTAATCTATGAATACAATCTATATCTCAAGTGATATTAGAAATATATTATAACTAAAAATTATGAAAGCAAGGCTAGGGTGAAGGAGAAGACACATTTGACACAGTTGATACCTGAGAGTAGAGGATTAATTTTGAGAGGATTGAATAATGAAGGAATATATTCAAGATCTTTGAAAGGTGGAGAAGGATTTCCATCTAGATATTAGGTCAACGAAAAGAGAGAACATAAGCAACGCAGGTGGTTTTTAGTTAAACGAAGCCACATGGAAGTGTCACATCATATGGAACTTGCCATATATTTTTTCCATACATGTATCTGGGTCACAGTGGAGACAGTCACATACATATGTGGGTCACAAGAAGGAGAATCATGTACACCTCAAAAATCATGCAGTTTTGTTTCATACAACAAGTGATACTTTGCCAGGTTTGTTTGCAGTTGTATTTTTCTCAGTGGATCATTATCCATGTTATAGGAGCACTAATTTTAGCATAATAAAATCATTCTCAACATTGGTTTTCCCTCTGATGTTTTTTCAGGGGTGTATACCCAAAAATATTTTTGTTTATGTGTGTATGATTTGGTTTCCTGTTTTACTTATACTATATGCTATTGAGTTTAATATTTCAATAGTGTATTTTTATTTTGTGAGCTTCTAACCTGATTGCAGTAAGGAAATCACTAGATAAAAAAGTAACTAGGTGTTGGAGTAAGATTTCCAACAACTTCCTCTAACCTTTATAACCTCATTTTCTCTAGTTGGATCTCTCCATCACACAAATTTATGATCACATCCATTTTTATTTCTTCTATAATATTATTAATATAATACTTGGTTGAGGTGTTTATTTTGACAAGATTTATCAAATACTTGTGGAGGATTCCTTGATCTAACTGCTCAATCTGATGCATTTAATCTTTGTTGGTGTCCCTGAGTTCTACCACATCTTTCAACCTCTAGTTCATTGGGGAATTCTTCTTCAATATGTACCATTAGTTCTATCCAAAAATATTCTAGTATTTTGTCTGAAGAGTTCCATATCCTAATGCATGACCTGGTTCCCATCTCTTCATCTTCCTTCACTTCATCAAAAATATCTTTATATGAGTGAAATAAAAATAGATTCATCAAATTTTCTTTTGTATAATATCTAGGTAGACCTTCTATATCTTGAGGATGTCTTTATTTCGATTTTTCCACCTTATCAAAGGTGCACTAGTATTCATTATACCAACTCCTCTATTCATTTACTTGGTCTTACAACTCTACCAGGTCATTGTAAGGCATCTTAATATATTCTCTTCTCCAAAATACATGTGATTTTGTTTCTCTTATCTCTTCATTCACCTATGTTGCTCCATTTCTTATAACTCTCAAAATGTTTCTATCTTGGTTATTCTTTTCAATGGCAATTCTCATCTATTGTAGTTGGCGCTCCAAATCAAATATTCTTTGTGTATTTTTATTGGAGAGATCAACATGTTCCTAATACTCTTTTTTGAGCTAGTTTATTTTATGTGTATGTTTGTTCTCAAGGTCATTGGATTCAACATTATGCAATTGTTCCTTGTATTTATTTTTCTGGGTGAAGTGTATACCCATATGTCCCTTTTTTGTCTCAGTTTTCTTCTAATAAGGATACTCGTATTATGTAATCATCTAGAGTAGCACTTGAGTATCCAACTCTACTGAAGTTTTCCCCTACAAATGCATGAAAGGCTAAGGCTATCTCTATGGCGTTTTCTTTAAGGTCACCTCCCATCAACCAGATAATGGACCTATACTTTTCTTATAACCTTGTTGGTTATCCCATGAGTCTTCAACATTTATTCACCTTGGTGGTTATCTTCCTTTGGTTTTTTCTCTAAAAATAAGTCCCCACATTGGGTGAGGAATTTTCAAGTACCACTACCTCTTTGGTAGTGATATCAATATCCGTTTTTATGATTTTTAGTGGGGTTATAGGTTCTATGGGTGTTCCTGGTGTATGAACCTTTGTGAATGATCTTAGAAGTGTAGCTCTTTCTTTCTCATATTTCAGCCTTTGTGCAACAACTATTTCTTGTTCCTCTATTTTTTTTTCTTCCTCCTCTTTCCTTTTTTCTTCATCTGCTACCCTCATATTTTTTACCTCATATATAACTTTCTTATTTGTATCTTCATCTATTTATTTCTTCTTTTAAACCCAATTTCTTGCTTTATTTCTCTCTTCCTCCTTTTGTTTCTTTGTTTTCTTGTTCTTTACCTTTCATTTATCATCTTTCTTCTTTGCAAATTATTCCTTCTCCATCCTTTTATTTTATTTTTCTTCAATTTCATTTTTGGTTTCTCCGTGATATGTACCTTTAGTTGTTGATGCTACTTTTTCTTCCTAATTTTAATTGTAAGTTTCATTGGAATCCATGGCCTTATTTGTATCATCCCCTACCCACAAGATGGGTCATGCCACAAAAAAAAATATGACTCTGATACCATTCAATTATGAAGCTTCACATTCCAATACGAATGTCTTTGTGAAGTTTGGGAGTTCTAGGATAGGGGTCGAGCACATAGCATCTTTGAAGGCTTGGAAGGCTTGATCCACAGCTGAAGACCAAGTGAAATCATTCCTTTTAAGGAGGGAAGTGAGAGGAGCTGCAATCTTTCCATAATTATGAAAAAACTTCCTATAATATCCTATTAAACCCAAAAAACCACGCAAGATCTTAAGAGTTTTAGGGCAAGGCCAAACTTGCATAGATTCAATTTTCTTAGGATCCACTCGGACACCATCCTTGCCAACAATATGACCCATGTATTCCAATTTGGAGGCACCAAAGGAACATTTAGATTGTTTGAGGAAAAGTTGGTGCTTAGAGAGTAGATGGAGAACTTGATTCACATGGGAAAGATGGGATTACCAAGTTTTACTATAGATGAGAATATCATCAAGGAAAACTAAGACAAAATGATGGAGAAAAGGATGAAAGACATGATTCATAAGACTTTGGAAAGTGGAAGGAGCATTACACAATCCAAAGGGAATTACCAAGAATACATAATGACCCTCATGAGTGTGAAATGTCATCTTGGGAATGTCTTCATCTCTCATACGGATCTGGTGGTATCCAGAATGTAGATCCAATTTGGTGAAGTACTGAGCACCACTCAATTCATCCAAGAGTTCATCAATGACCAGAATGGGGAATTTTTCTTTGATTGTGAGTTTGTTAAAGGTGCAGAAATCAAGACACATGCGCCAAGTACCTTCTTTCTTGAGTACCATGACCACGGGGGAAGAATAGGGGCTAGTATTGGGATAGATAACACCAGCCTCTAGAAATTCATGGAAAATTTTCTCAATTTCATTCTTCTGGGAAAAGGGATGATGATAAGGCCAAACATTGGGAGGAATATTGCCTAGGATGAGAGGGATGGAATGATCATGGACTCCACTAGAAGGGGGAAGTGCTTGGCGGGTGTTAAAAACAAATTGGTTGTGGGAGAGGATAGATTGGAGGGTGGGATGCACAGAAGGTGTCTCAACAAAATTAATAGAGTGGAGTTGGGCTATAATTCCTGAATGACCTTTTTTAAGGATATTTTCCATGTGATGAAAACTGATGATCTCAGTGGATCTTGATGTGATGCCATAGAACTTATATTGTTGTCCCTACTGATGGAATTGCATGGTTAAGTCCTTAAAATCCATGAGAATGGGGCCTAGAGTGTGTAACTATTCAACACCAAGAAAAATGTCATAACCACCCATGTCTATAGAAAACATACAAGATTTCAGGTGATACTAACCAATTTGGAGGTGCACATTTTCACATCGTCCCCCACATTTCATGGAACCACCATTGACAATCATGATTTGAAAATTGTTGATGGAACGGATGTAAAAATTGACTTCTTGGGAAATGTGGAGATGAATAAAGTTATGGATGCTACCATTGTCCACAAGGATGATGACTTTCCCATTTTTGATGTAACCAATTAATTTGAGAGTCTGGGGAGCAGAAATCTAGTGAGAGAATTAAGTGAAATCACCAGGTCAACATCGGGTGGGTCATAGGGTGGGGTGAGGTCATATGGTGGTGGTAGTTCCTCCATGGGCGGAACAACAACATCATCTTCAGAAATATCCTCAGTCATAGCCATAAAAATCTTTTGTTCCTTACACGTGTGCCTGGGAAAATATTTTTCATCACAATTATAACAAAGACCCTTGAGTTGAAATTCATCCATTTCAACCCTAGTTAATTTCTGGATCTAGAGGGGAGTGGAAGGAGGGGAAAATTTTGTGGTTTTAGGGTGAGGAGAAAAGGAGGATTTGTGGGTCTGGGGGGAGACAATATGTTGGGAGTCCTTGGCTCATTGAGTAGCTTCGAACCAATTCTTTGGGCATGCCATGAGAACATGGGAACAAATTTCATATTCGAGGCCACTTATAAATGATTACCTAAAGAAAGCATCAAACATGCCCTCTGTTCTGAAAGGCAAGTGCTCAAATGCGCAAATAAAGTCTTCCACTATCCCAAACTACTTTAACTTGGTCAAACGGCCTAAATGATGGGTGTTAGACTCAAAGAGGTCATAAAGTTTGGCCACAAACTATGTCCAAGCAAGATACCCTTGGCGTGCCTTTCTTCACCATTGCCACCATTTCCAATGTTCCAGATCTAGATGGAGGACACCATAATGAAGCTTGGATAAATCATCAGTAATGCCATGCAAAGAGAAATAATGTTCCATTTGGGTGACCTAGCTGGTGGAATCCAATCCATCAAATATGTTCACCTCAATCCTAGGAGGGTGTAGGTCTCGAGAAAAGTGGTTAGTATGAGGACCTTGGTAATGGGAAGAGTAATGGTCATCATGATAAGAGGGTTTCTCAAAAGAGGAAGGGTTATGGGAACGAGCCAGGAAGTGTTCTTTGAGGTCTTTGATGTATGACCATTGTTCCTTGAGGATCACAATATCCAAATTGATTTTGTTAAGGTTGGCATTGATAGTCTTGATGTCTTCCTGATTCTGGTGGTTTTCAGTAATCAAGATATTGAGTTCTTGGGCTCTGGTGGTACCCATTTGGGAAAATGGGCAGGAAAATCGTATAGGGGAAACAAAATGGTTTTGGAGGGGTGGGTGGGACCACTGTGTAGAAGGGTGTCAAATGATAGGTACCACTGTCATCAGGGAGAAAAGTGGGGTCCAATGGGATAGTGGCCAAATAATCTTGGCGAGGAAGGGTCGGGTCCACAAAAACAAAATTGTGTTAAGAATGATAGGTATCACTCGAATCGAGGTGAAGAGAGGAAATCCATGGGATAGGTCCCAAATAAGTGTGCCCAATTGCAGTGGTACTCTGACATGAATAATACTACAGTGACGAAATTATCAAATGCTTAAAAAGAAGAAATGTGTAGTAATTTTACAACCTGAATGCAGAAGACATAGTTGCACGACAATAGATCTTATCTGTTTTGTTTTTATTTCCATCCCAAGGGTTAGGGTATTCAAGGGTTTTACAGATAATAGTTTTCCCTATGCTATAGCTCTCTGATATACGTGTCAGGTCCAACAGTAGTACTCGAACCAATATCTCAGGGCACCAACTAAGGAGGCTAGATTGTGCCCTTAGTCGTACTACCTGAATACCCAAGTACTAGAGAGTACTTTCCTGAGTGTTTTTCTTGGTGGCACTACAACAGTAAAGAGGCCAATCGGTTTATCTATGGATGGCTTCAGGAGATCTAGGTTGATCTGTATATAGGTGTTGTCTGATGCACTACCACTCGAAGGGGTACCAACAGGGGTTACAAGGGTGGCCAACAGACGTGCGCTTAATTACCACCTATATTTTCTATTCTTATGAATCCCCGACCATAGGTTTATGCACATAACAATAGATCTTTGTAGCTTTAAGACGTCAAAATATGTCTCTACCTTGAAAAACATTAACCCACAATTTTTTGCCGAGGAAGGTGCTCTGATACCACTTGTAGTATTCCAATTATAAAATAGTATGCAAAACATAAATAATTAGCTAGAAATGGCAGAGGAACAATGTTATAACCAGAAAAATACCACAATAACACCAGAATAACACCAGAAATAGCACTTTGATTACTGAGACCAATGTTCACTTGCCTCTTCGAGGGGGAAACCTCCAGCAGAGAAAAGATCTATTACAATAATATCCAAGACAAAACTTCTCATACCCTCTACTTCTATTTATACTAAATCTATCTATCCAAAATAACCATCTAGAGGAAGATCTTTCTAGAAGCGGAAGCTTCTATTAGGTCTTCTTACATTTGATTTATTCTTCCTTATTTCTAGGCCTTATTAATATTGGCCTTTATTACATGGAATTATATTATTTTACCTACATGAGGGGTTAGGGAGGTTAGTAGGGATCATTTTAAGGATGGAAATTTATTTTAAAATGTAGAAACCTTAGGGAATATTACTTATCCTTCATATGCCAACTATAAATGTTTAGCGATATTTTTGTACAAAATATTCAAATTTCTAAGGATTTTATATAGTTTTTATAAAATTTTGGCAATTTTTAAGGTAAAATAATTTTATCCTATAGAATTTGGGCGAATAATATTTAAAATAGTGAATCTCGTTTTTGGAAAAACCATGGAAAATTAGCCCATGAGCGAAATTTAGCCCCTAAAATCATCCATGGAGGTTAGGTCCCTAACACATAATCCTAGTCCATTATTGACCCTATCGAGCAAGCAACTAAGTTTTATGAGATATACGGTAAGGATTCCCAGTTGGATGCCATGGATGAGGTTAATAGAGCTACGAAGACAACACTTCGGTAGTTCATTTCTATAGTCCAAATTGAGTATGTTTTATTGTAGCAGTTGGACTCCCTTGCTGACACATCGTGGAATACTTTGTTGTCTACAAATCTCGAGGTGCTTGATGTCAACACCGTGCAAGAATTTGTTGTAGGCGCCTCGATTTTTGTAAGGAAATATCAAGATCGGGTGGCACACTATGACATTTTTTGTGAGAAGGCCCTTGTAATTATACCAGATTTGGGTCCTTCATTTGAAGGATACCACAGCAAAATAGTACAAGGTTGACTTGAGACAAGTCAAATATTGTGGTCGGGGCCTATTGGGCCCTTCATTTTAGAGAATGTTCAGTTTTGTGGAAGGATCATAGTTTTGGAGGAAAGTGTACCAGGGTAGTGGAAGGCAAGAAGTAATGGAAAGTAACTATGCTGAGTGAAAATATAACTACTTCTATGCCAATACTAAATATGGATCAGATGCCAACTAAATATGGATCAGATGCCAGCTAGAGGAAGTTTCAGAAAGGTCTAGAAGCTTCGAACATAGGAAAAGACAACGAATGAAAACAACATAAATGGAATCAGGAAACCATAGTAGTGGAATCAAGAAACAACCAAGGGACTTATACAAATTGGGGAAAATGTAATGGGAAAGTGCTAACTTCTAATTGCTAATTGCTAGTTGTTGATTCTCACTAGTGTTGTTGCTTAGATGTTATCGCTACTATTGTTTCCTAATTGTTAAGAAAACGAGCTAATTCTGAGATCTGACATTATTACTGATAGTTGTTAGAATGTTTTTGCTCAATTTTCATTCCTCTTTTTTCATTGATTTTGTTGTATAAGTCTTTAGATGAAAGAAATACCCCATGTACGCTAGTATGAAATATGATAATACTTAACGGATTATTAGGGAAGCCAAAAAATTGTTATGATATGTATGAATGTATGATAACTCTCCTGTGCAACCTATCATGTTTTATGTATTTTCTTATTGTGATATTGTTTAACAAGATTTTGTGATTTATGCACTTATCTTTATGATGTGCAACATGGATTATCGAATGCATAACCTGGTTTAGAATTATAACAATATGATATTTTTCATTTGAGTATGAATATACCTTGTAATATGTTAGATATGATGGTGTGTCCTTTTTAACTCATTTATTACACACAAGTATCGACAATTCTTCGGGTGAGACCTCCTTCCCTTGCAGAAGGTTGAATATTCCAGTGCTACTCAACTACAGTGCTACTTTTTTTGGTAACCACCAAGAACCCTGGTTTCCAATTTTGCGCCAACAACCACAAATGGTAAACCCTGAAACATAAATGGTTGTAGGGATAGAATCTAGATGTGTTCCTTATTCCAAATTGTGAGAGTTATAATTGGGACTTCTCATCGGGGGTAACCCCTGCTATTGATAAAGGTAATTTTTCTTGCATCAATAGAGTTGTACCATGATTATGAGTTATCTACTCCTTTGTCTGGTTAATCTTCCATTCATTATCAAGGGTTATTCAATGCCTCCTATGTTGTTTCATTATGCCATTAGTCATTTTGAGTTAATGATTCCCAAGTCATTATTATGTTGTTCCATATATTCAAGGGAATTTTAGCTTGATTCAACCATTTTGTAGAATTTTTGACCTTTCATGTTGGTCATCCCTATGTAATTGTGTACTTGGTGGTTTCTTTCTTCATAAAATATCTCTATTCATGTTTTGTGTTGGTTGATGTGGGATATATTAATTCCCTCATTTCAATGTATCTCTTCCATTCAACACTAGATAATTATCTACGAAGTGCATCTAGAAACCTATGTAGTACCTTAGGGCTTGCAGACATCAATGGAAGTATTCCTTACAATTGATAGTGAGTTTCAATAATTGATCGATTCTATGAGTTTTTGAAATTATTTCCTGTATTCACACTATCTATATTGTACTATGCACCTTGGGATCCATTTTCATTACTGAAGGGTCCCCTCATGTATGTTAACAATTTTAATTAATGAATAGTAATTAGATGATATCTACCATGCCTGACATCAACTCATTTATTCGCATGACGTAGATTCATACAATTGCCATTTTTTTATTAAAGATCTAGGAGTACAACAATATGTCTCAAGGTAATCTTCATTGATGTAATTATTTTTTGATAATATAGATCTACATTCTTCCCCCTCTAGTATATCTATGTTTATGGATGGTTCTTGTATCTTGAATGGGATTTTGTTGACCTAAGTAATATTGAGTTACTATATTAGGAATTTATTCATGCAATACTTAATTTATTGTCATATGAAATAATGAGGAATGTTTTATTTGTTTGATGATTATGGAGGCTATTTGGTGAAGCAACATAGTTGGAGCTAGATCTAGCAAGAATCATTAGATTTGTTGGAAAACCATCATAATTCATCTATGTCTTTCTTTACCTCTCTCATTTACTTATGAAATTACATGATTATTCCTAGGAGAAAGAATTATGTTAGCTATCCTCTATGTTTGTCATTGGATCACACCTATCCAATGAGAGTATTTTCTTACCCATAGGTAAATTTCCCTAGAGTAGATCTGAAGATAAAATTCTCTGAAATAACTCAAGGTCAACTATGCCTTAATCTAATGGAGGTGTTGTTCCTCTCCTTGTATTTTTTTTATATAGGTCATACCACCTTTAACTAAGAGATATTTATTCTCCCTCCTATAGAAAGTTGCATCCCTTTCCCATAGGTATGAGCTGCAAAAAATCACCTCACATGCATCCAGAGGTGAAACTTCACATTCTACTTCATCAACATAATCAAGGTTAATGGAAAAATTGATTTTAAATCTCCAAGTGATTCTCATAACATATTTCTCTTGAAATCGTGCTAATTATCTTTGTTGTGGTATATCATAAGTTTCTATACCAAGCCTATCAACTAATTTTTTAGAATTTAGATTACACCGAGAATCATTATTAAACAAAAGAATTTACCTTACAATTATTCAGTTGAATCTTGATTTAGAATAGTGCATTCATGTCGCCACTCACCCTTTGTTGCAACATGGTGTGTACTATGTCTTCATCTAAATTGGAGGTGCCATATACCACTATTTCCTTTGTCTCAGTAGTTGCATTATTTTCTCCCTTCTTAAACTTATGTCTCTTTGGACACAATTTCAAATGAAGTTTCTAACACTTCTCATCCATGTTACCATATGCATCATAATGCTTTTCATTCCTATTAGGATCCCTTCTCTTTTTGGTTATGGCTATGATCTTCTTGACTTTAATATTACTAGTTCCTTCCTGACCCTTTTGTAGAAGCTCCTTTTTAGAATCCATATCAATATAGAAAGACTTATTTCTCACCTCATTTATGATATTGACACAATAAGTAGCAATTTCCTTTAGATATGGATGAATAAACATCCAAGGTACTTCACCGCCACTTTTGACCCTTTCAATGAGCTACCCAACTCGATAGATTTCTTTCTAACTTCATAAGTGTAACCTTTCACACCTTGTCACTATTCTTCCCAAAGGTACTCAAATTTCATGAGATACTCCTCTTCATATCCTAGGGGATAAAATTGTGATTTTAGCAAAGCCTTGAAATAATTTCCTTTTGTATTCATTGGATTCTTTCCTATCCTTAGTGCATCCAAACAACTCTCCCACCACAATAGATCATGTCTAGTCATATTCAAATAGGAAAAAAAAATATGGTGTTCTTCTTGGATTTCATAAAGGTGAAAACAAACTTTCATTTGTTCAACCATCTATTCAATACTTTACCTTTAACTTGACCATTAATCATTGGTATTTGGGTGTTTTCTTCATCTTCGAAAAATATACTAGAAGATGAAGAACAAATGTCACCATTACCTGAGTTCCGAAGAATCTTTCTTTGGAATCTTCTAGGCCAGCCTTGTGTTCTCCATGCTCATCCTCCATGAGTGTGCTTCCTTAACCTTCATTACCAGCCACTATGATACCATCTCTATCAATACAATAATTCTTTGTTGTAGTTGAGTAAACTTGACTTTTAAATCTTCCTTTCCATGCTCTTCATGGGAAATCCTCACCATTGTTGTTGTTGTCCTCCTTTGTAGTTATTTGGTATTCAGTATGGGTATTTACATTACAGGTTTCTTCAAGTATTTTGACCTTGGGCTCTATTCACGGGGCCTCTTAGGCCCTAATAGTCATCATCTACATGTATTATTAGACATTGGACATAGAGTGGATGAAGCCAAGTACATATATATAAATGTATATAATAAAGGATAAAAATAACCTAACCAATGATTAGTTGGAGTGGGTGCAACCCCTCCAACCATTTACCTATTGCATAAATAACCCTAAATGAGGAATAAGAAAGCCGTTGGATATCCTTCACATTTATCTCCTTTATTGGGATTATGTGTGTATCTTGATGTGGTTTCTGTGTCTCTCCTTGAATACCCCTTTTTATTCTCTAGATTACAACACTTTGGTTCTGTTTCCCTGTGGACAATTTGACAACACAACGTTTATGTGATGAGAAAAATCTGGGAGTAGAATAGGATGAATTATTTCTGGGTAAGAAGCTCCAATATTTCAGTTGTATTATTTGTTTTGGAGGTTTAGATATATCGCAGAGAGAGATTTAGCTTTATTTGCATACCTGCGGAAACCTTATATGCAATCTTGTCACATTTCACATTATGTCTTTGAGGAATGAAATCATAATCATGATCTTGCATAGTAAAACCAATGATTAAAGAAAGGTTTGCTAAATATTGGAATTTAGCAAAAATTGAAAGAGTTCGATGCTTTTATTGGATGTCAGCATTGGTGTAAGCTTGAGAAAAATAAATTATATTGACTTCAGCATTGTTGTTGGTACACAAAAGAGGCTTGTTGTACCAGAGAATTGTCATGCAAATCAGTTGCACCTTGTAAAAATGGGCACCAGGGAATTCCTGTATGCAATTTATGCCAAAATGTCAATAAATATCTTGTTCAATGGCTCCATCCCTAAATATCTTGATATCTGTGCGTAATTGATAGAATCGAAGTTGAATAAAAATTATGTCGGGGGGTTTATCCATACCCACCATGCTATGTAATTCGGGCAAGCTGGAGATTCTTGCCATTGGAAACAATCTGCTCCAGGGATCTAATTCCTCCCAAATTGACCAATTTCAAATGTTTGCAACGATTGATTTATATGAAAAATGTTTATTGCTCCCTGCGCAAATTAAACACTTACCAAGATAACTAAAACTAAAGGAGTAACCTGCTCCTGTCCATCTACAGTCTTTGTTCTTTCTATTCATGGTTCCAGATAACTGCTGATGAGCATATGATGCAGTCTGACTCATATGATGCACATCTGATTTCATTTTTTATGATTGGCCTAGCTGCCCAACAATACTAATAATAGCAGTAGAAGGAAGGAAGCCAGAGAAAAATGCATAAGTGCATTGTTTACATGAAGAGTATTCACGTCCTCATGTTTTTCGAAGAGAAGAGAATCAGATAAGTCACACAGACACAGCAAACAGAGACAGGAGAGAACACACAATCAATTTGTCTATCATATTACATGCATGGGTATTTATACAATGGTGAGATGAACTGCATCGTTGATTGGTTTCAAGATCAATGGTTGAAATTACTTCTTCCAAACTTTTCTGGTTTTTCCAAGAAGTTATAGGAGTGTTGTAATAGCTGCATTTACTGCAGGCTTATCTCTATCAACTACGGGACTAATTGTTTAATTAATTGCTAACAAAATGCATGGGTATTTATACAATGGTGAGATGAGCTGCACCATTGATTGGTTTCATGGGTATTTATACAATGGTGAGATGAGCTGCACCATTGATTGGTTTCATGGGTATTTATACAATGGTGAGATGAGCTGCACCATTTCAAGATCAATGACTAAAATTACTTTTCACTTTTCTAGTTCCTCCAAAAAGTTACCGGAAACGTTGCAGTCTGTGCATTTACTACGCGTTTATCTCTATCAACTGCGAGACTGGTTATTTAATTAATTGCTAACAAAGAGGTATACCGTTTATCTTGGTTCAAGAACATATTCGAATTTGGCAAGTGTACAAGCACAAAGGAGAAATCGTAGGTGCAGCCTTGGTCCTCCACAGTGATGGCCTTCTTCGAGGTCGTGGTCTTAATCGAAGTAGAGGTCCACCTATGAGCAAGTCCAGAAGCATTCAATTCCTATTGGTCAATATGTGAAGTCTATGGATATGCTATACCTTTTTTCGGTCAACGGATATACTATTTTTTGTTTGATAGACATGCTATTATTATTTTTTTATGTGGTCCATAGATATTACCTATTTTTTGGTGGAAGTGTGCAATCTTATTTTTTGTCGACTAATGCACGCACAAACTATTGTATCACTGCTTGAGCCATACATGTCAATGGCAGTAGAGATGGACAAGTTTTTCTTAAAGTTGCAAGTTTTTACTTCATTTTGGCATGCCTTGCATCTAGGGCCTTTTAACAATTGGTGTGAATATGAAATAGAAGTTTGCAAGATTTCCAAGTATATTTGGGATGAGTCAATGAGTTATTAAAGATAACAAAGTTATGTGAAGCTACAAGTTTAAAAGTGTTTTATAAAAGAAATGGGTCTTTTTCATATTCATATGAAAAATTGAGGATTTGAAGGAGTGGTATTTAAATGTAAGGGGTTATGGTTTTATAGAATTAAATGAAGGATAAGTCAATCAAGTCTTAGAAAATGATGTCAATTGAATATGAGTTTTATTTAATTATATCAATATAAAATTGAGATTGTGTTTAATGAAAGGAGGGGTTAAATGTGCATCTTTCAAAGGCAGGCGATCCCCTCCACTAATATAATGTAAGTCAATGTAAGTCATTCTTTAGCTGATGAGATCAGTTCTTCACTTCACTGATGTAATTCGTTATTATTTCGACAATACTTAGTTGATTTTTTAATGTTCGTGTAAATTCATAGTCAATTCCTCCATATAATATCAAATGCAGAGACTAGAAAAATGTAAAGAAGCACAACCAAGTTTAATGAGCGAAGCAGAGCAGTTAAAGATTGAGTATTGATGATGAGTATGGGAAGCGCTTAATGGAAGTCTAGAAAGAGACATATCTTAACAGAGACACACATGAGAGACAAAAAAAAAATATGATGAAAGAAGAACGAATGGATTAATTGAACCCCTTGATATAAAAGTTGCAGAATAGTTCATGAGTTGTCACCACGAAAGCCAGAAAATAGAGAAACGGTAGATTGGCAGAGCACGGAGTAAGATGCTCACATGGGCAGATGAACTATCCTGCTACGAGTGTTGTGTAGGTGCAAGATGAGCCCAAGATGGGCCACTCACCACTTTGAAGGCACCAGAGAGAAAGGTGTAACAATAGGATCAAGAGGACCATTGTTGGGTGGGAGAAAAGCGCTACAAGATTCACTGAGTGCACATGTCACTACTAGATTGAAGACAAAGGTCAAAGAGTAACATCTCATTAGTTATCTAAACACTTGCTTGAGATGAGAAAGGATTTGAGTGTGGGGTAGATGTTGAGGGGGGATCTTAGGCCCTAATAGTCATCACATACATGTATTATTAAACATTAGACATAGAGTGGATAAATTCAAGTAAATATATATGAATGTATGTAATAAAGGATAAAAAATGCCTAACGAATGATCAGTTGGAGCAGATGAAATCGCTCCAACCATTTACCTATTGTATAAATAACCCTGAAGGAGGAATAAGAAAGCAATTGGATATCCTTCCCCACATTTATCTCCTTTTTTCTTGGGATTATGTGTGTGTCTTGATGTGCTTACTATGTATCTCCTTGAATGCCTGCTTTTATTCCCTAGATTACAATATGATCTCACACCAAGTGATCAGTAGATGGTGGGACTATGTGTTACGAGGAAAATCTCTCTATGGCATGGGTTAAACCACAACAGACGGAATGAAACACAAAAATCAACTTTAATCCCAAGTATGTTATATAATGAAATGCTAACAAGACAAGGCCAAGAGCCTACCTCGATCGGACGTTCGATGAAGACCATCGTTGAGCACGCAACGTAAAGCTTTATTCCTGCAACTTGTCCTCAATAACCAAGATACGCAAGCATATGGTGACAATATATAATTTTAGCATATAGATTAGCATAATCCATTAACATACATGACAAATACAGCCATGGAATAATAATTCAAAAAATTATGAGATATCAATTGGATGAGAAAAGAGTATTTCTATTAAAATAATCAGCAGAAGTATATAGGTGACAAACTTTTGTAATGACACATATCAGAATCGAGAAACTAATTCCCTCCAATTGGGCCTCCACCACTTCAATCCTCCACCAAATGCAATCTCATATAAAGGAGACAATGAGATTCTCCATCACAAAGAAGGAAGAGCTTGGGGGCTCAACAAGGGGTTCAAACTTTCAAGGATAAATGGATGCAGACTCAATATGAAATGAAATTTCTCTAGAGTGTCTTTGTTCTCAAAGTTGAATTCTCTTTTTCAAAGCTTGGATATGGCTCAATTTATAGCCTTAAAATGGAACTGAAGGGTCGAGTCAAAGCATTTCTAGCATATGGAAGGTTAAGGATCATGGATCTCGTGACATGGCATAGAAAGCTGACATAATTTTTAATTTTGAGCACCAAACCCGATGTATGCGGGATGTAGTGGAGAAACCTATGTATATGCTTGTTGTCTAACTGATAGGGCGTGTATATGTGAAAAAATGTGTTTTTTGGCTCTGGAAGGTACAAAAGGGGACTTCAAGTCTGCATAGGGAAATGGAAAGGCCATCCAAGCAAATTTCACGGGGTGAGACAAATTTTGTTGTAACAAATGCCCCTTAATGTGTGAGCTCGAAGGAGTATATGTGATGGCTGAAATACATTATAATTCTAAAAAATGGAGTAATGGAGACTCAGGTGGATGTGCTAGTTACTCATGAGAATATTACAATTCATAATGACTTTGTACACATGGTTGACAATCTGAATTACACTGCAGATCCATGTGGAAATATATCAAATAGTTGTTCATGTCCATGAATAAGAAATACAAAATTCCATAGGCTCTAATAGTCAGGAACAAGGAAAAATGGAATCCAGTCTCAAAATCAATCTGAATATATTTGTATACAATGAAGTACAATCTAATCTCCCATGATCATTGAAGCCATATAGGTACTAGTCCAATGAAAGACAACAACATATTAGGAAAGATGCTACTATAAGCTGGAGGTCTTCTACACTATCCGCCGAAGGTGCAAGTCTACATCATGTGAATAGAGGAGTTGACATCGAACACAATGAGAATTTGTTTGATTACTGGTCATTAAGGTATATCGTTAACAAACATGAGACAACCTACCGATAATGAAAGTAGGTATCAAGGCACCGAGTACATTCTACAAGTGTGAATAAGGGTGTTGAGGTCGAACACTTGAAGAATCCATAGATCAAGAGACATTGATGTATTCCCAACTGTCGATGGCGGGAGAACCTGCCACTGATGATTGCAAGCCTCTAGGTACTCATAGGACTCTAGGCCTCATTTCCAGAATAGATTAGTTGAATTCGATGGAAAGAGACCCGCTAAAAGGAGAGCATTAGGGAATCTCTCATCAGTCAACACGAGGTACAAAGAAATAGCTTGATGATTAGGAGGAGCTCGGACAAATAGGATGTTTATGAACGAATGACCCTTTGTGTCTCTCGCATGCACCAGATGCAAGTAGTGCACAAAAGAGACCCTATGAATAGCAGCCAATAAAAAAAACTATCGACAAAGGTGAGTTAACCACCAATAAGGCTAATGGCATCCAAGACACTGCATGAATCCCAATGTGTGAATAGATATCTTGTCGTTAAACACAAGGGAAACCCCCAAGTCAATGACCAATGAGGAGATGTCAATTGTTGGGTTCAAGGTTATCTACCCATAATGAAATTATGATCAGGGTGCATGGTAGGACTACAAATTCATGTGACTTTGAGATACATTGAGGGTATGTCTGACATGCAAATTCAAGAGCTCTAAGAAATGGCCGACACGGGCTTATTTAACTCCTTTGAAAAAGATCATGAGACATATGGGTAACTCAGGAACCATAGACTTGATGATAAAACTTAATGATGCAGGAGGCATCAACGAACTCTCCATAGGGACTGGAAGAATAACCAGTCAGAGGAGAAAACTCTAAGTAAGGAGTTCAGCTTCCTAAGGTCATGCTAAACCAAAATTTTGGATGAAAGTGGAATCAAAAGTTTGTACTATGTTCAAAGGCAACACGACTACTGCCAATATGAGATAATATTATTTTTCCTCCCGTCTTTTTTTTATATAGGCAGAGAAATGTTATGATACAGGAGAGGAAACGAGTGTCATGAGTAAGCAACTAGCTCCAAACAATAGAACATACCTATGATCAATGCAAGAAAGTGCATGTGGGGCATGGACACTCAGGGGGATGTTTCCTCTTAGGGTACAGGGTGTCAAGCTGCAAAGGATATAAAAAATGCTCTGCTTGGATAGTGATACAAATTTCCAAAGTAAGGGGATTATAATGAGAAAGAGGGAACTAGAAATAGGCTCAGTACTGCAAGCATGGATATGGAATGTGATTACAACTTAAATCCAAAGAATGTCATTTTTCATAGATTTAGTCCCCTAGGCCTGAAAAAGTATAAAATAATACCCAGGAGAACTCTTCTAGCCAATGTTGACTAGAGTATTCATTTTTCATAAGTAGTCTACTTGGTCTGAAAAAGGGTCAAACTTACACCAAATAGACATCCTTTCAAATCCATTTAACAAGTGTGAAAGAGACAAGTTCACTCAGAAATATTTTCATATTTTAGAGAGTCAAAAAAGAGCTTAACTAAGGCTCTAGGATATTTTTCTAAGAAGCATATTATGGGGGAGGCCAAGGCTCCCATGCAAGACTTCTATTGCAAGCCAACAACTCACTGGTAGTTGACACAAGCTTGGGAGAACCGAAATCTTTCCATGCCGAGGAGGATAAAATACTTGCAGAGGATCCTTCATCTACAATACAATGATGAATTCTCATTATCTAGAATGGTGTAGAAGAAAGAAGTCGAGGATCTACAAGATCATTCCAATCAAAGGAAACCATCCTAGGACTTGGAGGCATACTTGGAGAGAGTGGAATACTCCCTTGTTCAAAAGGTACAGAACTAAAAATGTTAAGTACATGGTCGAAAGACACATCACCCTCCAAAATAAGAGTGGGATTGACCAAATATTGCATCGGTAATGTCACTTCCTTAGACTTTTCACTCTCCAAGATAAGAGTGGGATCGACCGAAAATTGCAGCAACACGAGCATTTTTTCAATTGTTGGTTGAATAGGATATGAGACAACATTTTCAAGAGATGCATCACTCTCCAAAACAGGAGTGGTATCGGTCGAAGATTGCATCGGCACGACCGTTGTATCAACCAAATATGGATCGGATTATTGGGAAACCAAAGACGAATCAAAACCCAAAGGGCCATCAGACAAGGACCGCACTTCTTGTACCATGACATTAGCAAGGAACAAACAAGTTAGGTGGCTTCCTTTGAAAATTATACAAAGGAACTTGGGATTACTTCCTATATGTCTATGCTTCTCAATCGTATGAATGCCCCCAACATGACTTACAATGGTTGGTGACATGCTCCTAGCATGACTTGGAGGGGCTAATATTTGATCTTCAACATGAATTGCAAAGGTTGTTGACCTATCCCCAACATGACTAGCATAGGTTAGTGATGAATCCCCAACAGGACTAACAAAGTTTGGTGATGTTTGTGCAGTGTGACTAGCAGTGACTAGAGTTGTGACCCTAGCATGGCATGCAGTGGTTGGTTGTTGGTCTTCAACATGACTTGTAGAGGTTGTTGACTTATCTCCAACATGACTAGCAGAGGTTGGTGATATAATTCTAGTATGACTTGCAGTGAATAGAATTTTTCTTCCATCATGACATGCAGCAGTTGGTTTTGGCATCAAAGACCAAGGTCCCAGGAAAGATTGGTTTTGAGAGATTGCAGGCCAGGAAGGGTTCTAGTATAAACCATGGCACTGTCCGGTAGGATAGTATCCTCCTCCAAACTGATTCATATAGGATTGTAAGGGAATCATCACGGAGGAAGTTTCTTGCGAAGAGAAAGAGACATGATAAGGGTTACTCAGGTGAGGATATATGTTTCCCCCATATGAAGTAACTACGTGAAGGGGGTTGCCCATACTATAAAATTGACTCCCCCGGATGAAACACCATAGGACAGAAGGAGGTCCACCATGAGAAAAGTGTGTGTAGTAACTTGCATAGCAGAAGAAGGATAGATGGATGGGATGTAATAAGTAGAAGGACCTCCCATTTGAGTACTCAATCCTAGAAAAGCAAAGCTCGAATTGGGTCAAGAGGAAGGAGGATTCCAACCTCCTAGCATAAGAGTTGGTTGAGGAATATGACTCCCACCAAACGAAAAGGGATAATAAGGAGGCATCATGCCCCCAGACCCAAAACCAGGATTCACATAAGAAGACAAGATAGAGGATGGAAAGTGTGAAGACATGTCTGGCATACCAAAAGAAAAAGGATTAGAGGCCCAAGGCATTGGCTAAGTATCATGATTCGGCGTACCACTTCGAAATACAAAAGGATTCGTCCCCATGGAATGAGAAAAGACCATGGGTTGGGTAGTGCTAACTGAGGGAGTCATGGGGGATCTACTAACCATAGCAATGAAAACTCACAACGCAATACAAAATCCTAAGGCAACTAATAATCATAGAGCAAACCAAAGTAAAGCAAAAAGGCCAATGCACACAAACATGATATAGTGGATGAAAATGGGCCTCCCTCACTAGAGTAGGTATGTCTCGCCCAAGAGGGGCCTAAGAATCCCTTCAAAATATTGGAGGTATTAGAATCAGTTATAAGTGCCCTCATGGGCTTAACAATGCAGTCAATCAGATCCCCCTGGAGAGGTAATCCTCCATAAAGTTTGTGTGTTTTCTGACCCTTATATGACTCAGGGTACCTACAGAATAACCTTTGAAAGTAACCTATGTGTCTACCTATGTCAAGCAACTAGAGTCACCAGAATATAACCAATGTGAAGGCGAATAGTCGTAAGATTGGTCTACTGTATGGGTAGGTAACAAAGCCTAAAATATTGAAAGCACCACCTCTCACATAGGTAAAGGTACTATCAATACCCCCAAATACGAATAGAATCCCAGAAATATCTCTCACACTAAGAAGGTATTAGAGGGCTATCTCTATAACCAACTTCGTGTGACCTCGTTCTTAACTTCAGTGTGAGTGGAGCCTCCTGACATCATTAATTACACAATGGGTTTCACCACTTCCTGGTCAGACACATATGTTTACTTTAATATCCTTGGAGAATTTTACTCACAAAATCCTATTCCAAGGCCCTATGTCCTATACTTGTTTGTGTACCCTGAAAAATAAAATCATTTCTAGTCAATTTTAATTAATCAGCGTTACTTTTAATGGCTTCTGCTTACTCAAGAGGTGTGTCTGTGAAACTTATGGTATTATGACTCATCATATAAAAGAAGCGAATATAAAAAAATTGCTAATTACTAAACTTGAATTCCAAAGAGATGGTATGCTTCTAAATGCAACTTTTCATTGCAATATCTACAATTTCAATGAAATGCAATCTCTCCGCATGTGTCAAAATCAATGCAACGTAATCAAAAGAGAAAATTCCATAATTCAAAATGAGAAAATGTTTTTGTATTTTCGATATAAAGAAAATAAAATACAAGGATTGAATAGCAGCTTCACATATAGACCCTACAGCAAGAAAAAAGAGACAATCCAATCAGGATACCAAGAAGCAAACACTTAGGTCAATGTGCAAGGAAAAAAAATAAAAAATATGATAAGAAAGAATATTTCCTGAAAATTCAACAATAAGAAGATTTCCTATCACTTTGTAAGCACTTAACAGTCAGGACAGAGACCCAAGAATACTCAGCAACCAACCAAACTCACCCAACAAACACCAAACTCATCCAGCAAGACTACAGAGCTGATGTATGCAACTGTTTGAGAAAAATTCGTGTATGTATGCACCTTAGAGAAGGACAACTCGCGTATGTATGCGTCTGTCAAGGTAAAAACCGTGTATATATAGTAAAACACTTACATGGAAATGGTTAAGACAAGAAACTCATATACAAAGTAAAAATAGGTTTTCAAGAAATCAGGTGACAAGGAAACTGAGGCTAACAGAGAGAAAATCAAGGAGAACACACTCCAAACCCAAAAAAAGAAGATCAATCCCTAGTATGGTTGCCAATTTTGTTATGAGGAAAATATCTCTATGGCATGGGGTAAACCACAACAGATGGGATGACACGTAGAAATCAACTCTAATGCCAAGTATGCTATATAAATGAAATGCTAACAAGACAAGGCCAAGATCTTACCTCGTTCGGATGTTCGATGAAGATCGTCATTGAGCATGCAACTCAAAGATTTATACCTACAACTTGTCATCGACAACCAAGATATGCAATCATTTGGTGATAATATATAATGTTATCATATAGATTAACATAATCCATTAACATACATGACAAATATGCCCATGGAATAATAATTCAAATATTTGTAAGATATCAATTGGACGAGAAAAGAGTATTTCTATTAAAATAATTAGCAGAAGTATATAGGTGACAAACTTTTTTAATGGAACATATAAGAACCGAGAAACTAAGTCTCTCTAGCTAGGCCTCCACCACTTCAATCCTCCATGTAGTATTCCAGATATAAAATAGTATGCAAAACATAAATAATTAGCTAGAAATGACAGAGAAACAATGATATAACCAGAACAATACCACAATAATACTAGAATAACACCAGAAAGATCACTTTGATTACCGAGAGCAATGTTCACTTGCCTCTTCGAAGGGGAAACCTCCAGCAGATCAGAGCTCTATTAAAATAATATCCAAGACAAGATTTCTCATACCCTCTACTTCTATTTATACTAAATCTATCTATCCAAAAGAACAATCTAGAGGAAGATCCTTCTAGAAGTGGAAGCTTTTATTATGTCTTCTTACATTTGACTTATTCTTCCTTATTGTTATGCCTTATTAATATTGGACTTTATTACATTGAATTATACTATTCTACCTACATGAGGGGTTATGGAGGTTAGGTCCCTAACATGCCCTCCCCCTTGAAGAACAAACATGTCCTAAAGGCTTCATATGAGGGAACTATTGTAGAATGGAGGTCGGCTCCCAGGTGGCATCTTCTGAAGGTGTGTTTTTCCATTGAACTAACACTTCATGGAGGGTGCGCTGATGGAGACAATGCTCTCATTGGGACAACACTTCTTGTGGATGCAACCATATGGAACCTTCTTCATCCAACTCAGGAAGACTACTTTTAGTTTGGCACTTATTTCCAATCACCTTCTTTAAGCAGGAAACAAGAAAAATAGGATGGAGCTTCAATTGACTGGGTAGAGCTAAATGATAGGCCACCGATACCACATGCTTGAGCACTTTATAAGGACCATAAAATTTGGGTGCAAGTTTATGACAGTGGTGAAGTTTGAGGGAAGTCTTCTTATAAGGTTGTAGTTAAAGAAATACTTGGTCCCCTTCAACAAAATGGCGTTCGAAAAGACCTTTATCTGCTTATTGCTTCATGCGATTCTGATCCATGACAAAATTGTCTTTGAGGGCACAAAGAATAGCCTCTCGGACTGTAATGTTTGTGTCAACCTCCTGAACCTTCGAGACCCCTGACATATAGGAGAGAAATGATGGGGGATTTTGTCCATAGTCTGCTTCAAAAGGAGTCATGCAAGTAGTTGTATGGTAAGATGTGTTGTACCACCATTCAACTAGGGGTAACCATTGAACCCACAGATTTTTTCTCTCATATGAAAAACACCTCAAATATTTTTCTAAACACTTGTTGACAAATTCTATCTGGCCACCCGTCTGGGGGTGATAGGCAGTGTTGAGATGCAATTGGATGCCCTATAGCTTAAACAACTCTTGCCAAAATTACTAGTGAAAGTGGGGTCTCTTTCAAAGACAATAGAATTAGGCATGCCATGAATCTTGAAGATATTATCCATGAAGAATTGAGCCACTGTGGTGGCTGTGAATGGGTGTTGAAGAGAGAAAAAAAGAGCATATTTGGAGAGATGATCGACAACCACCATGATGAATGACTTATTGCCCAATTTAGGTAATCCTACAATGAATTCCATAGAAATATCTCTCCAAATAGTAGGGGGAATCGGAAGTGGTTGGAGTGTGCCTGGAGATTTGACCATTTCTCCCTTGTTGCATTGACAAACATCACATTCAACCACAAAGGTGCAAACATTCTATTTCATACCCTCCCAGAAAAAAGAATGTTTGACCCTTTCATAGGTTTTGGTAAATATGAAATGCCCTATTGTGGGTGAGGTATGAAGTTAAAAAAGAACTGTGGATTTAAGTTGGGATTGCTTGCATAAATATAAATGGCCTTTGTATCATATCTATTCATTATGCCAAGAGTACCCTAGAGGAATTGAAGATTTTATTTTCAATTGGTGGAGCAGGCTAGAAATTTTTGGGTCTTGCAACCATTCCCGATGAACAGCTTGGAGCCAATCTAGTACATTGAAGAAGAGGGAGAAAAGGGACCCATCTTCTTCATATTTCTGGGAAAGAGCATCAACCACTACATTTTCCTTTCCCTTCTTGAAAATGATCTAATAATCATATCCAAATAGTTTGGTCACCTATTTTTGTAGCATCGTGGATGAAATTTGTTGTTCTAGGAAATACTTGAGACTATGATGATCATTTTTTATTTAGAATCATTGACCCAATAAGTAAGGGCACCAGAGATCCAAAGCATGTAGAATAGCTAACATTTCCTTTTCATAAATGGATTGGCCCAAATGTCACTCTGAAATTTGTTTTCTAGTGAAGGCCAAGGGCTTGCCATCTTGCATGAGGATAGCTCCAATTCCTTTCCCGGAAGCATCACATTCCAATACAAATGTTTTTGTGAAGTATGGAAGTGATAAGACATGAGTCGATAACATATAATGTTTTAAGGCTTGGAAGGAATGATCCACAGTTGAATTCCAAGTGAAAGCATTATTTTTAAGGAGGGAAGTGAGAGGATATGCAATCTTTCCATAATTCCGAACAAACTTCCTATAGTATCCTGTTAAACCCAAAAAACCACACAAGCTCTTAAGAGTTTTAGAGAAAGTCCAATCTTGCATAGCTTCAATTTTCTTAGGATCCACTCGAACACCATCCTATCCAACAATATGACCCAGATATTCCACTTATGAGGCACCAAAGGCACATTTAGATTGTTTGAAGAAAAGTTGGTGCTTAGAGAGGAGATGGAGAAATTGCTTCACATGGGAGAGATGAGATGACCAAGTTTTAATATAGATGAGAATATCATCAAAGAAAACTAATACAAAATGACGAAGAAAAGGATGGAAGACATGATTCATAAGACTTTGGAAAGTGGAAAGAGCATTACACAATCCAAAGGGAATTACCAAGAATTCATATGACCCTCATGAGTGCA
Source organism: Picea engelmannii (assembly GCA_009831015.1). Taxonomy (NCBI): domain Eukaryota; kingdom Viridiplantae; phylum Streptophyta; class Pinopsida; order Pinales; family Pinaceae; genus Picea; species Picea engelmannii. The sequence goes on along the minus strand of ML777622.1, from coordinate 449,846 downwards.
AAATGTCGTCTTGGGAATGTCTTCATCTTTCATGTGGATCTAGTGGTAGCCAGAACATAGATCCGATTTGGTGAAGTACTGAGCACCACTAAATTCAGCCAAGAGGTCATCAATGAAAGGAATGGGGAATTTTTCTTTGATTGTGAGTTTGTTGAGGGCTCGAAAATCAGGACATATGTGTCAAGTACCTTCTTTCTTAAGTACCATGACCACAGGGGAAGAATAGGGGATAGTATTGGGACAGATAACACATGCTTCGAGTAATTCATGAAAAAATTTCTTAATTTCATTCTTCTTGTCAAAGGGATGACGATAAGGCCGAAAATTGGGAGGAAGACTACCCTAGATGAGAGTGATGGAATGACCATGGATGCCATGGGAAGGGGGAATTTCTTTGGGGGTGGTAAAAACAACTTGGTGGCAGGAGAGGATAGATTAGAGGTAAGGATGCACAAAATGTGTCTTAACAGCATGAATGGAGTGGAGTTGGGCGATAATTCCCGAATGACCTTTTTTGGGGAGATTTTCCATGCGACGGGAACTTATGATCTCAGGGGAGCCAGCTGTCATTCCTTGGAACTTATATTGTTGTCCCTCCTATTGGAATTGCATGGTTAATTACTTAAAATACATGAGAATGGTGTCAAGAGTACGCAACCATTTGGCACCAAGAACAGTGTCACAACCACCCATGTCTATAGAAAACATATGGGATTTCAGGTGATATTGACCAATTTCGAGTCACGCATTTTCATATCGTTCCCCACATTTCATGGAACCATCATTGGAAATCATGATTTGAAAATTATTGACTGCACGGATGTAACAATTGATTTCTTGGGAAATGCGGCGATGAATAAAGTTATGGGTGCTACCACTATTGATCCGTATTTTTTTCGGCATGAAATGAGAGTGGAGATATAATAAAGAAATGCATAGAGATATCGAAAATATTCAATAATATAACAGAAATGTATTAGAGATGCAACCATAAACACATATATATAGTAATACACGATTTCTATTAATGAAATAAATGCACAGAGACTGTAAAAATACAGAATGAAAGACTCGCTAGAATGGTGGCAGCTTATCTCTGAGAAGAGATGTGACGGCTACTCACATTTGCAAGAAGATGATTACAATGAGGCTATGAAGGACTTTTTACAATAAACAGGAATGCCAAAAACCCTAGACATCCAAAAAATTAACCCTAGGAGATGAAGCACCAAAAGTCATGTGGGCCCTGTTTGGGTAAGTTAGTACATAAACTTCCCGAGGTCATAACTTTTGCATACGATCTTCGTTTTAGGCACATGATAGCGCATTGGAAAGGTATTGTGGAGGAGATTCATTTTGGGGGCTCAATAATTCCTCTGGTTATAATTGATAATCTATATCGTGAAAAACCTTCATTTAGGCCCTCAAAATGGCCCTGGATGTTAAAACTACTAAAAATAGTAAATTGCCAAAATTGCCAGAAAACTGTTTTGAGCCAGTTGGAAAAGGTGGGTGACCACTGATATCCACCTGGAGCAATGCTCCCTCCTTAGGAAGCAATGGTATCCATTGCATTGAGTGCCTATGGGAGAGGGAAAAGTGTTTGTTGAATCTGCATCTTGGTGAGTTGCTTTCCTTGTTGGAGACGTCGCGTTGCTCAGTTTGTGGAAGTTTGTCACGAACCTGTTGCTAGCGGGGTTGAATCTGTTCAACCAGTCGGGATATCTGAGATGAATGTGTGCAAAAGGAATCCTTGCATTTTTTTGCAATCTTGTCGACCTGCTTCTGTTGGATAGAAGGTGCTTGGGTCGAGGTTGTAGTGGTTGCAGTATCCTTATGTTCCCCTTTTGAACAAATTGAGAAGAAGATGAATTTTGTAGTATGAGATACTACCTTGCAACACTTTTTAGGTGGAACAGTAGTCGGAACCACCTCTGGTATTCTATAGAAATGACCCCCCAGAGAAAAAATGACATTGCGGGGTCGAGACTCATAAATAGCATGGCGTCTCCACATATATGGCTAGCCCAAGAGAACATCACAGACATTCGTTGGGGCAACATCACATAATACCTCATCCTTGAAGGGCTAGATTCCATATGCCAATCGACAATGTTGGCTGACATGGAGATCTCGTCCTTGGCAAAGCCACCCGATGTTATATGGTTGCAGGTGTGGCGTTGTCAACAATCCCAACTATTTGACGACCTCTGTTGAGAAGAGGTTCTTCTATCTTCTGCTATCAACAATAAACTGTAGCAGAGTCCCCTTCACCCACATTTGTGAATAAAAAAGGTGCTCCCCCTCTTCAAGATCTGTTGGTTCTTCTAGTTGAATTGTTGTGGTCGCGACAATCGCAGTGGGGTCTACGTCAATGATCTTTCCTTTACCAGTATTTTCATAATCAGATTTCGAATCAAGGTCCGGCTCCTTGTCTTTGATCTCGGCCACCAATGACTGTTTTGAGTGACATTCATCGGTGTTGTGCCAGGGGATTTTGTGGAAATCGCACCATTTTCCAGTGTCCTTCTTTGTCTTCCTGTGACCCTTATTTTCCTCTGGCTTGGACTGGTTTTCAGGAGATTGTTTGTTAGGGCCATATTTCATACTTTGGTTGTTTCGGATTTGCAGACCCAAACTCCCGTTTGTTCTGGTGCTTAAATTTCTTCTCAATTTTAACAGCATATCAATAGGCATCATCGAGTGATGAGATGTCCAGAAAATCCATTTCAGTTTCGATGTATCTGTGTAGAGCCCCACAGTATTTCAGAACCAAATGTTGTTTGAAGTCTTTGATACCGAGCTTGGTGCACAAGGTATCGAAGGTATTGGTGAACTCCAGAACTTCTTGGCCCCTCTCTTGCCACAGTGTGGTCCATCTCATGTATTGGTCCTCATAGTTTCCAATAGGGTAATATTGTTCCTTTACCACATCCACAAAAAAATCCCAAGTGGGCTCGGCCCCATATATTCCAGACTCCTCTGTGGAAATTTTCTCCCAGTAAGTTTCCCACCAATGTTTGACATGGGGGAGATCCTTAAGGATCATGGAGATGATCTTTTCTCTGTCGGAAAATTTGTGAACAGAGAAATAACCTTCTAATAGATTTAACCATTTATCTAGGGCATACGCATCTATCTGACCTTCAAATATAGGAATATCAAAATTGACTTGTACCTTAAAAGGCAAGGTTCCTCTAAAGTGGCCTCTTGATGAAGATGTGTCCGATGCTATCAGGAGGGGTTGAAGGATGTGAGAAAAATTCTCCATCATTTCGTCCCTCTATCTTGTGAGAGCTTGCTCAAGAAACAGACTTATAGGATCGTCTGCTCCGTCGTTTTTCTTTTCTTCCACCATGGAGGGTTTCCTGGGCATACGAAAGTGATTTTCTTCAAGAGAGACAAGCTCAAGAATCAACTTGCTATACTCATACCTCGTCGGGGACATGCACTGAAAAACGACCAAGAGCAGCCTGCTTTGATACCACTGATTCAGATTATTTTCTGCACGAAATGAGAGCGGAGATATACTAAATAAATGCACAGAGATATCGCGGATATTCAATAATATAATAGAAATGTATTAGAGATGCAATCATAAACACAGATATACAGTAATACATGATTTCTATTAATGAAATAAATGTACAGAGAATGTAAAAATATAGAGTGAAAGACTCGATAGAATGGTGGCAGCTTATCTCTGAGAAGAGATGTGGCAGCTACTCACATTCGCAAGAAGATGATTACAATGAGGCTCTGAAGGAATTTTTACAATAAAAAGGAATACCAAAAACCCTAGACATCCAAAAACCCAACCCTAGGAGATGAACCGCCAAAAGTCATGTGGGTCCCGTTTGGGTAAGTTAGTACATCAACTTCTCGAGGTCGTAACTTTTGCATACGATCTTCGTTTTAGGTGCATGATAGCCCGTTGGAAAGGTATTGTCGAGGAGATTCATTTTTCAGACTCACTCATGCATTCAACTATCATTGATAATCTCTATCCTTAAAAACCTTCATTTAGGCCCTCAAAATGGCCCCGGAAGTTAAAACTACTAAAAATAGTAAATTGCCAGAAAAAAATTTTGAGCCAGTTGGAAAAGGTGGGTGGCCATCGATATCCACATGGATCAATACTCCTTCCTTAGGAATCAATGGTATCCATTGCATTGAGTGTCCGGGGGAGAGGGAAAAACATTTGCTAAATATGCATCTTGGTGAGCTGCTTTCCTTGTTGGAGACGTCGCGTTGCTCAGTTTGTGGAAGTTTGTCACGAACCTATTGCTGGTGGGGTTGACTCTATTCAACCAATCGGTTTATCTAAGATGACTGTGTGCAAAATGAATCTTTACGTTCTGCTGCAATCTTATTGACCTGCTTCTGTTGGATAGAAGGTGCTTGGGCCGAGGTTGTAGTGGTTGCAGTATCCTTTTGTTCCCCTTTTGAACAGATTGTGAAGAAGATGAATTTTATAGTATGAGATACTACCTTGCAGAACTTTTTAGGTGGAACAGTAGTCGGAAATACCTCTGGTATTTTGTAGACATGACCCCTTTAAGAAACAATGACACTGCGGGGTCGAGACTCATAAACAACATGGCGTCTCCACATATATGGCTGGCCCAAGAGAACATCACAGACATCTAGTGGGGAAACATCACATAATACCTCATCCTTGAAGGGTTGTATGTCATATGACAATCGACACTATTGGCTGACATGGAGATACCATCCTTGGCAAAGCCACCCGATGTTGTATGGATGTGGGTGTGGTGTTGTCGACAATCCCAACTGTTTGACGACCTCTGTTAAGATGAGGTTCGTCTGGCTTCTGTAATCAACAATAAAATGCAGCGGGGTCCCCTTCACCCACATATTTGAATGAAAAGGAACTCCCCCTCTTTAGGATCTGTTGTTTCTTCTGATTGAATTGTTGCAGTCACGATAATAACAGTGTTGTCTGCATCAATGATCTTTCCTTTACCAATATTTTCATAATCAGATTATGAATCAGGATTCGGCTCCTTGTCTTTGATCTCAACCACCAATGACTATTTTGAGAGACATTAATCGGTGTTGTGCCAGGGGATTTTGAGGAAATCGCACCATTTTTCGATGTCCTTCTTTGTCTTTCTATGACCCTTATTTTCCTCTGGCTTGGACAGGTTTTCAGGAGATTGTTTGTTAGGTTCATCTTTGTCATACTTTGGTTGTTGCGGATTTGTAGACCCAAACTCCCGTTTGTTCTGGTGCTTAAATTTCTTCTCTATTTTAACAGCATATCGATAGGCAACACTGAGTGATGAGATGTCTAGAAAATCCATTTCAGTTTGGATGTATCTATGTAGAGCCCCATGGTATTTCAGAACCAAATGTCGTTTGGAGTCTTTGATACCCAGCTTGGTGTGAAAGGTATGGAAGGCATTGGTGAACTCTGGAACTAATTGGCCCCTCTCTTTCCATAGTGTGGTCCATCTCATGTACTGGTCCTCATAGTTTCCAATAGGGTAATACTATTCCTTTACCACATCCACAAAAAAATCTCAAGTGGGATCGTCCCCATATATTCCAGACTCCTATGTGGAACTCTACTCCCAATAAGTTTCCCACCAATGTTTGACATGGGGGAGAGCCTTAAGGAGCATGAAGATGATATTTTCTCTGTCACAAAAATTGTAAACAGATAAATAACCTTCTAACGGATTTAACCATTTATTTAGGGCATACACATCTATCTGACCTTCAAATATAGGAATATCAAAATTGACCTGCACCTTAAAAGGTGAGGTTCCTCCAAAGTGGTCGCTTGATGAAGATGTGCCTGATGCTATCGGGAGGGGTTGAAGGATGTGGGAAAAATTCTCCATCATTTCGTCCCTCTGTCGCATGAGAGATTTCTCAAGCAACAGACTTATAGGATCGTCTTCTCTGTCATTTTTCTTTTCTTTCGCCATGGAGGCTTTCTTGGGCGTGCGAGAGTGATTTTCTTCAATAGAGACAAGATCAAGACCCAACTTTCTATACTCGGACCTCGTCGGGGACATGCACTCAAAAACAACCAAGAGTAGCCTGCTCTGATACCACTGATCTGGATTATTTTTGACACGAAATGAGAGCGGAGATATAATAAAGAAATGCACAGAGATATCACAGATATTCAATAATATAACAGAAATGTATCAGAGATGCAACCATAAACATAGATATACAATAATACACGATTTCTATTAATGAAATAAATGTACAGAGACTCTAAAAATGCAGAGTGAAAGACTCGCTAGAATGGTGGCAGCTTATCTCTGAGAATAGATGTGGTGGCTACTCGCATTCGCAAGAAGATGATTACAATGAGGCTTTGAAGGCCTTTTTACAATAAAAAAGAATTCTAAAAATCCTATACATCCAAAAACCTAACCCTAGGAGATGAAGTGCCAAAAGTCATGTGAGCCTCGTTTGGGTAAGTTAGTACATCAACTTCTCAGGGTCGTAAGGTTTGCATACGATATCCGTTTTAGTCGCATGATAGCCCGTTGGAAAGGTGTCTTCGAGGATATTCATTTTAGGGGCTCAATCATGCCTTTGACTATCATTGAGAATCTTGATCTTGAAAAACCTTCATTTAGGCCCTCAAAATGGCCCCAGAAGTTAAAACTACTAAAAGTAGTAAATTGCCAACATTGCCAGAAAAGTTTTTTGATCCAGTTGGAAAAGGTGGGTGGCCACCGATATCCACCTGGATCAACTTTCCACAAGGATGATTACTTTCTAATGTTTGATGTAACCAATTAATTTGAGAGTCTGGGGAGTAGAGAAGCCAATGAGGGAATTAACTGAAATCATTGGTTCAACTTCGGGTGGGTCAGAGGGTGGGGTGAAGTCAGATGGTTGTGGTAGTTCCTCTTCAGGAAGAACAAAAACATCTTCTTCAAAAATATCCCCAGTCACAGCCATAAAAATATTGTGTTCCTTACACTTGTTCCTGGAAAAATATTTGTCATCACAATTATAACAAAGACCCTTGAGTTGACGTTCATCCATTTCAACCCTGGTTAATTTCTAGATCTTGAGGGGAGTTGCAGAAGGGGAAAAATGGGTGGGTTTAGGGTGAAGAGGAAAGGAGGATTTGTGGGTCTATGAGGACACAATATGTTGGGATTCCTTGTCTCATTGAGTAGCTTCCAACCAAGTCTGGGGTGTGCCATGAGAAGATGAGCACAAATTTCATCTTTGAGGCCACTGATAAAGCATTCCCTAAAGAAAGCATCTGGCATGTCATCCGTTCTGAAAGACAAGTGCTCAAATGAGACAATAAATTCTTCCACTGTCCCAGTGTACTTTAACTTGGTCAAACTTCCTAAATGGTGGATGTCAGATTCAAAGCGGTCATAAAGTTCAACCACAAACTATGTCCAACAAAGATACACTTGGCATGCCTTTTTTCTCCATTGCCACCATTTCCATAATTTTGGATCCAGATGTAGGAAACCATAACGAAGCTTGGCTAAATCATCAGTAATTCCATGCAAAGATAAATAATTTTCCATTTGGGTGACCCAACCTGTAGGATCTAATCCATCAAGTTTTTTCACCTCAATTCTAGGAGGTCAGAGGTTTAAGGAAAAGTGGGTAGTATGAGGGCCTTGGTAATGTGAAGAGTCATGGTCATCCTGATAAAATGGTTTTTCAGAAGAGGAAGGGCTCTAGGAAGGGCCTAGGAAGTGTTCTTTGAGGTCTTTAAGGTAGGAACATTGTTCCTTGAGGTATTTGATGTGGGAACATTGTTCCTTGAGGTATTTTATGTGGGAACATTCGTCCTTGAGGATCTCAATAGTTGAATTGATGGAGATAATTTTGGAAGTGAGATGCTCGATGGCATCCTTGTTTTGATGGTTGTTAGAAATCAAGGCATTGAGTTATTGGGCTCATGTGGTAGTCATTTGGACAAAGGAGCAGGAAAATGGTATAGGGGAAACAAAAGGGGTCTAGAGGGGTGGGTGGGACCATAGAGAAAAAAGGGTATCAAATGATAGGTACCACTATGATCAGGGAGAAAATTGGAATCTAAAGGGATAGGAGCCAAATAAAGGTGTCAGATATGGGTCGGGTCCACCAAAAATAATTTGGGTTAAAAATGATAGGTATCATTGGAATCGGGGTGAAGAGAGGAACCTAGTGGGATAGGTCCCAAATAAGTGTGTCGGTAGGACCACTATACTCTTTTTTTTTACTTTTGCGGAGTTATACTCTGGCTTGAAGAGTAATGCAGTGATGAAATGCCAAAATGCTTAACAGGAAGAAATGTGTAGTAATTTTGCAACCCAAATGCATAAGACACAATTGCACAGCAATAGATCTTGTTTGTTCTATTTTTGTTTCCTTCCCAAGGGTTAGGGTATTAAATGGTTCTATAGACAAGGGTTTTCCTTGTGATATAGATCTCTAATATACTTGCGGGGTCCAATAGTAGTACTCGGCCCAATAACTTAGGGCACCAACTACGGAGGCTAGACCATGCCCTTAGCCATACTACCCGACTACCTAGATACTAGAGAGTATCTTCCTGAGTGTTGTTCTCAGTGGCACTATAACATTCATGCATCCAATCAGCTTATCTATGGAAGGTTTCAAGAGATCTAGGTTGATCCGTATAGAGGTGTTGTTTAATGCGCTATCGCTCGAAGGGGTACCAACAAGGGTTACAAGGGTGGCCAACAGATGTGTGCTTAAGTACCACCTATATTTCCTACGTGTATGAATCCTTGACCACGAGTTTATGTGCGTAACAACATATCTTTGTAGCTTTAAGATGTCAGAATACGTCTCTACCCTGAAAAAAAATTAACCCACAAATTTTTTCTGAGGAAGGTGCTCTGATACCACTTGTAGTATTCCAGATATAAAATAGTATGCAGAAAGGAAATAATTAGCTATAAATGGCAGATAAACAATGATATAACCAGAACAATACCACAATAATACCAAAATAATACCAGAATAACACTAGAAAGATCACTTTGATTATTGACAGCAATATTCACTTGCCTCTTCGAGGGGGAAACCTCCAACAGAGCATATCTCTATTACAATAATATCCAAGACAATATTTCTCATACCCTCTACTTCTATTTATACTAAATCTATCTATCTAAAATAACAATCTAGAGGAAGATCCTTCTAGAAGTGGAAGCTTCTATTAGGTCTTCTTACATTTGACTCATTCTTCCTTATTGTTAGGCCTTATTAACATTGGTCTTTATTACATGGAATTATATTATTCTACCTACTTGAGGGGTTAGGGCGATTAGGTCCCCAACACTCCACCAAAGGCGAGCTCATATAAAGGAGACAATGATATTCTCCATCACAAAAAAGGAAGAGATTTGGGGCCGAACAAGGGGTTCATACTTTCAAGGATAAAGGGATGCAGACTCAATATGAAGTGAAATTTCTCCAGAGTGTTTTTTCTCTCAAAGTTGAATTCTCTTTTTCAAGGCTTGGATATGGCTAAATTTATAGCCTTCAAATGGAATTGAAGGTCTAATTCAGATCATTTCCAGCATATGGAAGGTCAAGGATCATGGATCTCGTGACATGGCATGGAAACCCAACATAATTTTTAATTTTGAGCACCAAACCCGATGTACGAGGGCTGTGGTGGAGCAGCCTATGTATATGCTTGTTGTCTAACTGTTACGACACATATATGTGGGAAAATGTGGGTTTTTGTCTCTAGAAGGTACAAAAGGGGACTTCAAGTCTGTATATGGAAATGGAAAGGCCATCCAAGCAAGTTGCACGGGGTGAGGAAAAATTTGTTCTAACACTATGGTCCATATATCTCATTAACATGGATACTTTCCATGGAAATACTTTCCATGTTATCTACAAACACTATTATACTAAGTTCAATATTTTCTAACTTTCTTAATTGTTGTAGAATTCCAAGCTCATATTGAAGAAAATACCAATCAAATAACACAACTTATGTTTCCACCTTTGTTATATCACACAATAGCATACTCTACTATATGAAAATGCAAGCCCAACAATTAATTAATTATATGGAGATTCCCATTCCCAACACATCCAAGTAATGACTAGATGAAAAACACTTCAAACTTGCCACTACTTACAATATCTTGTTCTCAAACACAACTCCATATCCAATTCACCATTTGTAATTTTAATTCAATGGTTATCATAGAATGTTGTAAATGTAAATTAAAACTTAATGGCTATTGGGGATGGTATATATGTGCATATAATTGGTAACTCCAACCACTCCAACAACCAAATTAATAATGTAGAAATTTATCAATAGAATGTGGAGTGGGTTGTGATTAAATAGGTGAATAGATGGGTTGTTTTTCCACTTTCATAGGCCACAATGGATTTGTAACAATATTCTAGTACCACAGTAACATAATTATTAAACCAAGTGAAATATGCCCCAATGTACCATAGAATATGGATTACATGACAATAAGTTATCCCAATGATCTAGTAAACATCAATTAACACTAGAAATGAGAAACAACAATTCAACAATTGTTATCACCAATTACCAATCAACGTTTTAATTGCTCAAGAAATTAAAACGCATCACCAACTACCAATCAGGACCCGGGCATGAACAAGCATTCATAGGATAAGAAAATCAAATAAATACACAACAAATTAAACACCATAAGAAAAAAAAAATTCATTGTGGAAACCCAAATGAGAAAACCGCCAATGGGATGGCTATGCTTAGTCTATTATTATCATATTTTCTAGAGAATTACAAAGTATCATGGGTCTTTAGGCCATTTTTATTCTAATTTTGTAGGAAATTTCAAATTCTAGATTATATATTTGTACGAGCGTTTTCGTTGAAGGAAGATGTTCTAGCATGAATCTCGACAACAATTTGTTTCAATTCTACATATTAATCTTTCTGCTTCACATTATTTTGAAAACAAAATGAAGGAAGAGATATAACAATGAAATACACATAAATATTGCAAGAAACACAAAGATACAATCATACACAATTTCTATTAATGGACGAAATGTATAGAAATTGTAAATATACAGAGTGAATGAACTTGCTAGAATGGTGGCATCTTAGAAGAGATGTGACAGATACACTCATTCACAAGAAGATGATGTTTACAATGAAAATCTGACATCTGACAGATCTGCATTGTAAACATGTCAACAAATCCATTCTACCATCGACAAATCTGACAATTAGTTCAAGGAGTTCCTTCAGGAACTCATGAAGAAGGTCCCTTTTATGGCATTAGTCACACCATAAGCAAGGCCATTGGTTTGAGGATGAGCCAAGTAATAGTGTTGGGGGTCTGCTGAAACTCAAATTTTTGGGGTGAATATCACGTGCATGCGCACAAGATAGTTGTGCATTCTCTACAATTTTGTGTGCACACTAGTAGCTATGTGATGGATGAAATAAGGCATGCATGTCAGTCTGAGTTCCAAAATACATGCTAGGAATCAAGAGGATATCACATGCACACCAAAATCAAGAATAATATCTTTGGGAATCTTCTTGAATGATTAACTCATGAAGCATGAGAGATCATTGAGCAATTAAGGGATGAGATGGAAAGTTAGTTCATACTACCATGACTCCAAAGAGGCTATGTGGGTTGCATGTGGGTGGAAGAAGCGTGTGGGATTGGTATCCATAAGAGTGACTAGAGAAGAGGTGAAAGTGAAAAAGAACCAGAGCAGAGAAGAAAAGAAAAAGGAGCAACGAAGACAGAGAGGAGAGTTCTCTTGATCTAGAATTCATAGAATTTGAGGTATGCAGATGAGAAGAGAAGAGAAATTATTTTGGTTAGTTTTTTCATGAGTCTTGTGGTGATTTTGGTTGTGTATGTGAATGGAACAACTTGTTTAAGAAGTCTGTAATAGATTCAACTTAGTAGTACATGAAAATTTTGAGAGAAATCACATGGCGCCTTGTTATGCACTATTGATAGTATGTATGAGAGTGTAGGGCACTATTTCTGATGAGTTATGAGTCTCCTGGTCCATGTATGCCATTGTTTGAATGGAAATAATACAAGTTGTTGTCATTCCTATCAATTAATTTGTTGAGTATATGTTCAATGGATGAATATCGCAATGTTACAGTTTGTTAATCTCTTACTACATTTTACTAAAATGTATGAGAGTCAACCCAAGTGGCTTCCCTGTGTATCTTAGCCCTTCATCACTGACACAAGACCAGATGGTATTTTTTATTCTCATGGTGTCTCGAGTGAGACCTTATTTATTCTTCGACCGAGGATTCATATTCCAATACCTTGGGTTTTTTTTTTGCAACTATGGACGAACCATAGGTCATCAACCCTCCAATGTTAAGAAGGATGCACACAAGAAACCCAACATGTATTTCTCGACTTTAGCTTTTGCATTCAAATTATTTTTAAACACCCATTTGTTTCCAATGAGATTTCTTCCTGTCGAAAACTCCACTAGATCCCAAGCCTCATTATTGTCCAAGGATTCCATTTCTTCAACCATGGCCTTTTTCCATAGTTTTCCATCCTCTAAATCCACTACATCCATAACAGTTTTAGGATCATCATCAGTGATAATAAAAGAAAAAATTGAATATAAATCAGGTGGAGTATACCTTTCCAGTTTCCTTCTTTCTCGAACCGATCTCCTCGATACTAAAGTATCATGATCTTATTCTTCCTATTAATGTTCTTCTGTAGAGTCTGATTCATTATCCTTCAACTCAAACACTATTTTCTATGGTTCTTCCTCCCTTGGAAGGAATTCATGTTTGACAACATATTTGATTTCTCTAAATACCTCATCTTGGCTATACAATGCATTCTTAGTTTGTGGTTTCCAAAGCTTATAACCTTTCAAACCATGTTTATACCCAATAAAGAAACACTTTTCATCCTTTTCATCCATCTTACTCCTATTTTCCTTTGGAACATGAACATAGGAATCATAGTCAAATACCATAAGATGTGTAAGACAGGGTTTCTTACTAGTCCATAACTCGTGTGGATTCTTTTCATCCAACAATGATGTGCGTGATCAATTGACTAGGTAACATGTGGCACCCACTTCCTCTACCTATAATTTTTTTCCTAACTTGGCACCACTAAGCATGCTCCTTTATTTTTCTATCGATGTCGTGTTCAACCTTTATGCAACTCCATTCTATTGGGTTGTGTTTGGAGTACTCTTCTTCCTTGCTATACTGCTATTTTTACAAAATTATTTGAATTCATTTACACATAATTATCCATCGCTATTCATCCTCGTCGCCTTAATTCTCTTCTATGTCTGATTCTCCAAAAGATCCTTAAACTATTTCAATTTTTCAAAGACTTTAGATTTATTCTAAGAAAATAAATCCATGTGTTCCTCAAGAAGTCATCTATAAATGAGACATAGTACGTATATTTTCTCAATGATAGAACCAACAATGTCCAAACACATCACTATACACCAACTGTAAAATTTCCTCTTTCGTCATTGCCCCAAAGGTTACCTATTTATTCTTCCCATATGCACAATATTCACAGAAATCAAAATCCAAAGAGAAGTTATACATAGCTTCAGCCATACCTTTACCATGTAGTACTCAAAGGCCCTTCTCTCCTATATCTCCCAGTCTTTGATGCCACGTCATAGTCTTTTATCCAGAGATTGTAGGAGGTTTTTCTTCTTCAAATACAATATCAAGAACAAAGAAACTATTGCATCTGTCGCTAATAGTGCTTCCTAGAATCTTATACAATATTCCAATCTGAGCTCCCTTCAGCAACACCATTTCCCCTCAAACCTTCCTACAAGTTTCTTTATCAAACATTGTTTTTACCCTTGTACAATCCATTTTTCTTAAAGAAATAAAACTTTTGGCCAACCTTGGGATGTGAAGAACACCAGGGAGTGTTCTAATCCTTCCATCCATGAGATTCAACTTGAATTTTCTTCGTCCTATTATTTTTCTTGTTGAGACATCACCTAGGAAAACATCACCTCCATCATACCTTTCATATTCACAAAACCACTCCCTGTGAGGAGTCATATGAAAGGATGCACATAAGTCGATTAGTTGATGGCCACCATTCTCGTATATTTTTCATTGTCATATGTGTCCCATTTTGACCCTTTTTTCCATCCCTTTTTCCTCATCATTGTTCCTTTGTACCATATTCCCTCGTAGTTATCAAGATAAGTGCCATTGCAAGATTATAAGATGTTTAGTTGTTAATTTCATTAATTTCCCTTATTTTTTATGAATTAAAAAGAATTATACATATCCTTGACAATGATGGTTTATGCAGTTAAAATCTGGTAGAAGGAATCTTTAGAAATCATGTAGCACAAATCTGCTACCAAAATTCTTGTTGCAAGATGTTTCTAAAATTCATTTTTCCATGGCATTTCCGGACACATGAAGACGAATTTGGAAAATCCAAGACATGGGTATTGTGCATGACATGATAATTTGATTAACTCAAGAGAATATTTCTCATAAAATATATGAACAATGAAATATGGGTGGATCTTCAAGATGTATTTTTCGAGAAATCCTATAACGCCCTAAATTCTTGTAGTGCCTCAATGTTTTGGATGGTTGCACCTCTTGTAGACAAATTTGGGAATATGGGTTTTGTCATGGATCATGTTGTTGTGATTCTATGTTATTCAAATAGATCCAATAGCCATTAGTTAACCCGAATTTCCTTAATCAAGCTTTTGTTTATTTTAGATCCATGCATTTGGGATTTGGTCTCATTTTTTTGTAACCACTTCCCTTCTATGAGATGTAAGATGTTGGTTGTGGAGCCTGATTATCTTACTCATTCAGAGGTATTTGTTTCCAATCGTTTTTATACCCCATGAAGAATTTACACCTCAAAAGAATGTACACTCCTCCACGTGGGGGAGTGCAGAGGGGGGTTACCCCTTTTGCAAGATCCGGGGGTAAGAGGGCCCCCGGCGGGGGTTCGAGGGCGAAGCCCTTGAAGGAAAAATTTCCTTGTAAATGTATATTGTAATTTCATTTTAAATATGGATTTTTCATTATAAGGTCGCATATCTGACGGTAGAAGTTATGTTAGGGTTTTTTTCCCTAGAAGGAAACTCTCTTTTATGAGGGAAATGTATTGTGGCTATGTATCATTACGAATATTTTATTATGAGATAGGAGACTGTGAGATAAATAAGAGGAATTTATAGCGGGTGTGTTGTAGGTTGTATTCCTTCATTTATTGGATAATAATAAAGCAAGGACCTGGTGATTTATCTGGTGGACGTAGCCCACACTGGGTGAACCACATATATCTCATATATCTGTGTATCTATTATATTGTGTATCTTTTATGTTTTATTTCCGCATTTGTTTTATTTTATTGCTCCGCGATCCTGTTTTCCAACATAATATATATGTATAAATTTAAGGGAGATATCACATCAAGGGGGGATAGTTGTAGCTAGATATAGGAAGGAAAAGGGATGAAACTATCTTCAAACACTATAACCTTTTTTTGTGATTCAATAAAAGGAACAATTTATATGCGTAATCTATTATCGATATCCTAAGTTTGTAAGTGTGTGAAAGGAGTGACTTTGATTGAAGGAAGGCCCCCCTTCATCTCAAAATCACACCTCATTTAGATTTCCTTTCTACATTTTCATTTTTTGTATTTTCTTTATGCATTTCCATTTTCTGTAGCAAGATAATGTTATCGACTAATGTTATTTTAATTGATTTGATTGCAATTTGATTTAATGTTGATGTGAGTTTATTTAATTCTTGAGTGTAATTTCATTTGATGTTGTGTGGATTGAAAAACTAGTTTCTTCGGGATCATATCATCATGCTTCATTGTCGGTCCTTGGTCATGAAAAAGAATAGAGTGTTAGAATATAGAAGATGGTGTGCTCATTTTACCATTGACAATACCATCGTCACCCAACCATAGGTCGAAGCCTCCCTCCGAGCACCTTAACCTTGACTAAGAATTCATATGGAACCAAACACTAAGCTAGATAGCCAAACAAAGAGTAGAGCACCTTTCCCCAAGGATAGCGCATCGCAAAAAGCTGATCAGATGGTCCAAACCCTAGCCAAGAGATATTCAATCCAATACTAAAAACTTGTTGTTGTTGCAGCTGCACTAGCAACTCTCCTCCAAACCTGCGCACAAGACTGCAACTGCAATGCATACCAAACTGGGAACTATAATTCTGAGATGCTATAAATGAGAACTGGCGCCCTGTATATATAGTAGTCCTGGCAGTTTTGTTGGGGCCGACTTCTCCTTCTGGATATGTGTCTGTTCAGTATATTATTATTATTTCTGGTCGACTTCTTCTCTTAGAGGCTAATAGCCTAATATAAATTATCTTCTTGAGCCAACAAGGCTTCTAGGGTTATTATCCAACTCAGTAGGGTTTCTCTTGCTTCCCGGAGTCTTCTATTCTTGTCAGGTTCACACGTGGAGGTAAATACCTCCTGCAGCTACCATAATATTAACACTCCCTCCTAGCTAGAGAGGTATTTACAGGTAATGGACTTGAGCACAAAAACATACCATTTACCTGGTAGCATCAATATAGTCATCTAGACTATCACCATCACCATCAGCTACATCAACTCTTGAAACCATACTTCATCTGAGTAATTAGATATGATGTTGGATAATTCACTCTCACCATAGAGTGATACAAGAGGAGTAAAAGTTCTGAATTGTTTTCCGTCTGGAAAATCTTTGTTCATCATCCATCTAAATGATCATTATCTCCAATAAATTATTGATAGTCTTCAAGGCAATTGGAACAAGGATAGAACACAACTGTGTCTATTCATAGTAGTACATAACTACAATCCAGTGGTTCACTACCACATCAAGTAACACACAAGTACTTGATTAGCAATGTATGGTTGCGAACAGTGAAACATATTCACCACAGTAGTCCTCATCTACTGTCATACAGTCTTCATAATAAACATCTGAGAGAATCTTGCATAGAAACAATGTTATGATATAAATTGATTTGTCTGGGCCAATCTTTCACTCACATTTGTGAGCTCTGAAAGAATATATGTCTCATGAACAGTGGAACATATCCACCATAGTATTATATCTCTACTGTCTGGAGACAGGTAGTCTCCATAACAATCATCTAATGCCATCCTGCATAGAAAAATATTGTTAAAGATAAACTAAATCCTCTGGGCCAATCTTTCACTCACGTTTGTGAGATCTGAAAGAATATATTCCCTCATTAGCAATGGGCTATCTATCCTATTCTTCACAAACAAGGAAGAAGGATAATTTCTTATTTTCTAAGCTTGGACCATTTCTCACCCCGAGCCATTCTTCCTACACTAATTAAAGTGCACCCTAGACAGAATGTATAAACCCTAAGAAATGTTTGGACCATTCCTCACCCTGGGCCATTCCTCCTACACTAATTAAAGTGCACCCTGGAGAGAATGTATAAACCCTAAGAAATGTCTGTCCCTGATTTCTGAGCCTAGACTATTCCCCACCCTAGGTCATTCCTCCAACACTAAACAAAGTGTAACCTGGAGAGAATGAGTCTGCCCTAAGGAATAACTGTCTGGACCATTCCCCACCCTAGGCCATTCCTCTGACACTAAAAAAAGTGTAATCTGGAGAGAATGAGTCTACCCTAAGGAATGTATGTCCTGCATCAACCTCCAAAACAGACCATTCTTCGAAACTTCTCACAACTGTGAACTTCGAAAGAATGACTGTCTGGCGAGGCGAACCATTCTACTTGACCACTACTCAGAGTGACTGCCAAGAAGAATGATTTTCCTAGAAAACTCCCCATGTTAACCACAATGGGAAGTCGTTGTCTATGATACATTAGAAATCAGTCAGCCTCCCATGTTAACTACAATGGGAAGTCAATGTGCATCAGAAATCTCAATCCACTTTCCGAACAGGAAAGCATCTGTCTGATCTGGACTAATTTTCAATTATAAAAATAAATAATGTTTTCAGTGCTCCCTCCTAACTGGAGAGTTATTTAAATCACAAAAATAAATGTTCTTCAAGAATATTTTTCCGTACCTTCTTCTAGCTTGGAGAATCTTCCCTTTTAGCTAAGGGAGTTATTTCCATGATCCCTATCTTCTCTCGAAAATATGCAAACTTGATTCTGGATAGAGGTTTTGTCAGGATATCTATTGTCTGCTCATCAATGAGAATATATATTGGATAACCACTCTCTCCTTTCTGGACTTCATCATGGATAATGTAATACTTGTACTTTAGTCTGGAACACTGTGAAGGCTTCATGTAGATCTGGATGATAGAGTATATCATAGTTGGAGAACCGGAACATATCCAAGTAGCACTTCTTCTGTCATCATGCGATCTGATTTACTGAGTAGTCATATTGATGTTATAGGAAATCTTCACCATGCTTCTGTTGTGCACTGGAGGTTCTCCACCAAGTTGTCTTCTACTTATCTGCATACAGGAGTCTCTTTCTAGTATGTATCAAAGTCTTGATATTTCTCTTCATACGCTCTTTATTCAATTTATCTGGAGAACATTCTTTGCATTTATTTGATGTAGAATTCCAACTCATGGATGTTGCGGATGATATAATGACTCATGCAGTGATATGTCTGGTGTACTGGAACAAGTAATCATCATAGTCTTCTCCCTCCATTTGGGAGAACATCTGGTTCTAGATATTGCAATGCTTTCATTCATAAGTCATACATTGTTCTTCATCACGACTTTCAGTTCTTCTGCTAGATTGCTTTTAGTGAGTTCATATCAGGCTGGTAATCTTATGATTCTTGATACAATGACTGGTTGTTATGGTTCCTCTTTCCTTCTTGGAATCCCCGTGCTTTTCTTTTACCTTTGGGTTCATGGAGTTTCTTATAGATTCCATGCCCTAGAGATTCCACTTCTTCCTTTCATCATAGGATCACGGATCTAGATGGACGACCAGGAATGCCTTAAGGCTTCTCTTCGAAGAAGTCTTCTTATGTGGTTGAGCTGAACACGTACTGTCTTTTCATGGCTGCTACCATGCATATATATTTTATCATCTTCAATGGATCATAGGATTAGCTCCCTCCTAACCCTTACTTCATGTAAGAGTGCATATAATCGACTCCCTCCATTTGATAGAGTCCATACTTCCATCTGCATCCTTATTGTCTTTTGCAATATATAATTGGCTCTCTTTATCTAACAGAGTCCATGCTTCCATATTATTTGTTGTCATAAGTCTTTCTCCAATTCCTCTTGATGTCTGACTTCTAAGTCTCTTTATGATTGATTCGACTTATCTTGCAGTAGCTTCCATATGATTTGTATTTCTTCATGTGTATTATCTAATGATATTCATTCTTATCTTGTTGTTCTTCCATAGGTATAGTTCTTCTTGGAACACATTAAGAAATAAACATACAATATATGTACAAAGACGATGCAAACAAGATATGTATAGAAAATAAGAAGAATGTTGTTACCTTTTAGTAGAAGAAGTCTCTTCCATCCTGCTTAGTCTTCTTTGCAGGTTCCTTTTATTCAACAATCAATGCTTCGTGTTTCTCCTTCCTTTTCTTTAGCTCAGGACACTGATTCCTGTAGTGACTGTACTTTTGACAGTTGAAGCATTGTATTTCTGAAATGCCTTTTCTTTGTTTTGGCTTCCTTCTTGAATCGAACTTTCTTTTGTCCCTGAAGTTCTTGAATCTTTTTGTGAAGGCTTGATCATCGTACTTCTTTTGGTGTTTCTCTTTTGTATTGATCCTTGATTCTTCTTGAGCACAGCAAGTCCAAAGTTCTTCAAATATCGGGTACTCCTTCCTTGTGTTCATTCTTGCGGCAAATGAATCCCATGTCTTGGGAAGACCATTAAGTACTATGTTCACCAATTCCTTTTCTGAAGTGATCTGTTCAATAGCTTGTAGTTGATCTCTTAACTGGGAGATCCTTACAAAGTATGATGTTATGTTGTCATCATCATTCATCTTCATGTCACGAAGCTCATTCTTTAGACTCATAACTTGTCCAATGTTTCTGACCGAGAAAAGATTTGTTAGGGCATCGTACATCTTCTTCGATGAGTCAAGATGGGAGATGTAGGGTATCAAGTGGTGTTTTATGGAATCCACTATGATACTCATGGAATTGATGTCAACATATTTGAACTTCTCCATAGCTGCAACATCCTGTTGTTCCTTCTCTTCTCCTTCTTTAAACTCTGGCTTCATGATCTTTCCTTTCACAATATCCAACACTTTATTATTAGCAAGGATGAGGTCAATCCTTGTCTTCCATGCTATGGAGTTAGAGGCTCCATCTAGCTTGTTCTAAGACTTCATAGAGTTCATCATGGCTTGCTTAACTTGGTCAAACCCTAGATTTGACCAAAAATCCAAACTTCACGTCTTGGCCTTCTGAGAGTACCAAGAGATGTGTTGGGCTAGGGTGCACTGATCTATCTGAAGATTAAGTCAATCTTGTCACTTAAGGTGCCTCAACAAGAGGTTTAGGGTTTCTGCAACTGCTTCTTCTAGTAACCCTAGCTGCAGTGATTTTGGAAGATGCTCATGCTAGTAACCCGAGCGACAGTTCCTCAACGAGCTTAATATCTAGAGGCTATGTTTCCTTCCAGCGTTTTAGGTTGACTGAAGGGATATGGGCCCATAACCTGTTAGAATATAGAATATAGTGTGCTCATTTTACCATTGACGATACCCTCGTCACCCAACCATAGGCTGAAGCCTCCCTCCGAGCACCTTAACCTTGACTGAGAATTCCTCCGGAAGAAAACCCTAGGCTAGATAGCCAAACAAAGAGTAGCGCACCTTTCCCCAAGGATAACGCATCACAAAAAACTAATCAGATAGTCCAAACCCTAGCCAAGAGATATTCAAGCCAATACTGAAAACTTTCTACTGCTGCAGCTGCACCAGAAGTTGTCCTCCAAACCTGTGCACAAGACCGCAACTGTAGTGCACACCAAACTGGGAACTGCAATTCTGAGATGCTACAAATTAGAACTGGCGCCCTGTATTTATAGTAGTCCTGCCAGTTTTTTTGGGGCCGACTTCTCCTTCTGGATATGTGTCTGTTAAGTATATTATTATTATTTCAGGCCTACTTCTTCTCTTAGAGGCTAATAGCCTAATATAAATTATCTTCTTGAGTCGACAAGGCTTCTAGGGTTATTAGCTAACTCATTAGGGTTTCTCTTGCTTCCCGGAGTCTTCTATTCTCATTAGGTTCACACATGCAGGTAAATACCTCCCACAGCTACCATAATATTAACACAGAGTACCCTCTAAAAATTAGATTGTTAAGAGTTGCATTACTACACATACATGTTGTTTAATTCCTTGGTGATTGGAAAAATGCTCATGAAAAGAATATTTTATGCATTAATTAGTTTTTTATTTTGATTGCATATATCTTTGAATAAGGATTTCCTTAATATAATTTATTAAGTGAACTAAAATGGAGTAATTTTGATTACAAAGTCTGTTCTTGACCTACAATTCTACCTTGGGGATTCACCATTAGATGAGAAACATTTTTTAGATAATTATATCCTCTTTTTTTGGTGTGTTTGGTGTCATTTTATTATCACATAATACATCCTCACTTTTTAGCACATTTTCTCAATTAGATCAAATTAGAGACTTGGAATGAAGTACATGTCACAACAGTAACCATTGGTTGCAGAATGTTGTTGTGACCTATGTTTTAACAATTACTAGCTTGATCCCTGATCTAAGAGTTATAACCTTGAAGTGGATTAATTTTTTTATTGTTTTGAAGTTATTTTCATTAGAAATTTAATGTTCTGGAATTTACACATATAAATATCCTCACATTTTTGGCATCATTTTCAGGGAGATGCTAAAGGGATTATGGCATTCATAGTTCATTTCTTTGGTTTTTCTTTTTGTGTTTTTATTGATGGAAAGATTAACTCGTGTTAAAAGATAACTTGGTGAAAGCAAGTTATTAATCACATGAGGAGTTCAAGTACTTGAAGTATTTTTGTAGTTAATCTTATTTCATTTTTTCAATAGATTAAGTTCCAATTATTTTAGGTGTAGTAAGAACCCATGTTTACTAATCCACATATGAGCAGGACCTCCAAACTAGGTGGAAAAACATAAGAATGCTCAAGAATTCATTGAGCAAGGGAAGGTGTTGGAAGCAAACCAAAGCAGAAAGAAAGGAGATTTTGGGAAAGAAACCATGCACGAGGAAAGCGACAGCTGGAAGGAAGAACAACACACATGCATGCAAGGAAGACCTAATGATGTTAGGGTTAGGGTTTTGGTAATGTATTGTAAGGGCTGAAGAGAAAGAAATGTATAAATATAGATACTTAGGTATCATAAGGGGTTCATATTTTCTAAAGATAAGTCGTTATTGTAGAGAGAGCAGTTGTAGTGAACCGATATGTAATATTTTGGTGTATGATCTATTTTGGTAATTTGTTGAGCTAGAGAGGATAAAGGAGGGTGTATCTTGAGGGTTAGATCATAGGCTAAGTAGCCTGGTGCGATCTAGTCTGCCTCATATAGATTTTACCCAACGTGGAAGAGTTGTAAGCATGTGGCATTGTAGTGACAGAACGACTATAATAAAAGAGCTGAGAGACAAATCTTTGTGGACGTAGCCCAGGAGGGGGTGGACCACTGTAACATCTGTGTTATGAGATTGAATTCATGTGTGTCTTTATTTCTTTTAAGTACATATTTCTATACTGAATTAACGAGTGCTATATTTTATGTTTATTCGCATGTCACGGTATATTGGGTTTACAAGTTATAATAGTGGTTCAATATATAGTTCGCATATCTCGCACTCAATCCTAGGCTGTAAACACATGAGTATTATAGCCACCAATTAAATTTATCTCGAGTGAGATTGTGCAGCGCACTCTGTGCGTTGCGTTTCCTTCTGGTTTACCAGGAGGGCCAATAGTTTTAGAGGCTTTGTTGGAAACTTGAAAGACATGAACCCTGGGTCAATAAACTCAGATAGAATAGAAGAATCAACCAACAAATGGTTTTGTTGTCAATGGTACGAACAAGAGAGGATTGAGTAGATGCGAAGAAGCAAAGCAAAAGAATATGAAAGAAAAAAAGGAACCAATGAGCCATTAAAAGGGGATGTTGAGACTGTGGAATCCCACAAAAGTAGAGATCGAAAGTTGGATAAAGACAAAAGAGCTAGAGTTTGCACAGAAAGACAACAAAAACCCTAGACTAACACCCTACAAATATCTTGAGAAATACATGTTTACTGATTTGCATGAAGTCTTTTTCTATGATTTTCCACACTTATTACAGGAGTGGATACTAAGGTTGAAGGATAACCACACGACGAACCGGATTCGACAGTTAGATTGGACCTCGGTATAGATCGAGAAGTTATAGCAGGTGAACAACAAATTCACCTGCGCAATAGATTTTTGGCTTGACAGTATTATGGCAGGCTTTATAACAGATTTTGTAGTAGATACAACGAACTTGTACAGCGCAGTGGAGTAATATTTTTTACGCAGACCTCAAGGAAGATACATTAGATTGTTGTATACTTATATTAAGATACTGCTATACAACAAAGGCATAATGACAATGGATTCAGACAGCTAAACTTCCCTGCATGCATGGGGGGAGGGGGGAAGCATTGAGAGAAAGAGGAGAAATGGAAGGAGGAAATGATAAAGGAAAGGAGGAGGAACCCTTGGACCCAGTCATAATGGACAACGACCAGATCAAGCAAATCATGGCGACAACTAGAATGACACGTAGCAGAGTACCCTACCAATACAAGGTGAATACCAAGAAGAGAGTCGTAACCACGAGGGAAGTCTTAGTGAGTGAGGAGGAAGAGGTAGAGGATCTCCGGGATGTGGAGCAGATTGAGGAAATCCTGCACGCAACATATGAGAGGAAGACAAGAGGTCCAAGAGTAGGAAGAGAAGGCAACAATCCTATCCATATTAATGTAAGTGTGGAAACCATAAACCCATGTGCGACTAATACACCAAAGAGAACACCACCATTTAGACAACTGAAGTTCAGAAGTAGTCAGACAGAAAGAAGTACATCTACACAAGGAACAACAATTGGAGGGGCCAGTGCAGGAAGCACTAGTCAAGTATCTACACCGTGCGGAGATAATAGTTCAATATTTAGGATGGCAGGACACGACCCTACCATCAGGTTACCAGAATTTAAAGGAGAAGCATCGAAGGACCCATAAAAACATCTGTTCATCTGTGAGATAATTTGGGAAGAAAAATAGATCACAGATGAAGATACTAATATGGCACAACTAGCTATTACACTAAGGGATCACGCACTAGATTGGTATATGAGTTTAGCTACAAGCAATCCACTAGGGACAACCAAAACAATTGCAGAATTCAAGAAACTGATAATAAATGAGTTCCAGAAGCCGAGTTCAGAAGATCAGTACATGAATGAGATGATCAAAATTAGACAGAAATCGAGAGAATATGTATGGGAAATTGACCAGAGATTCAAGCGAATGAAGGGAAAGTTAAAATATCTCATGACTAATATGCATCATAGGCACATGTTCATCAATTCACTACTACCACACTTAAAATATCCACTGTGACAATAGAAGTTCCAGACGTAGGTAGAGGCTCTACAGGTAGCCCTGCAACTGGAAGAAAATTGGTATCAACAGACGGATCCATCTATCGAAGAACTGAAGGAGGACTTGAAGAACTTAACATTCCATCTAAACTAGAATAAGAGTAAGGACAAACGAGAAGTCGTTTGGTGTACTACATGTAGGACGGAAGGACACCACAAGAATGAATGCCCAACATCCGTGAAATATATGGTAGTAGGAATGCCAAATCAATTACCAATAGGAGGATTATGGTGTGAAATATACAAGAAACTAGGTCACGATCCTTATCACTGCACGATGAGGCAAAAATACCAGACAATCCCAAAGAGTTCATATTGCACCTTTTGTATGTCAGTAGGCCACGACGACAAAGATTGTAGAACTATGGAGTTGATGCAAGAAAGGACATTAGACGCATATAGAGTGAAGGAAGAAATGATGACTGGGAAAGTTGCACCACAGTTTAATAAAGTTCCAGCTCCATACAACACTGCACAACAACACTATAATACTGCACAACAACCATATAATAATGCACAGCCAAAGTACAACACAGCACAACCTCAGTACAATATCACGCAGTATAATCAGGTGCCTTAGTATAACGCGTCGAGAGGAGATTGAGAAGGCTACAAAGGTGGAGGATGAGCGAGAAGATGTTTTGGACGAGACAGAGGACCAGTGGTATGCCAAAATTTTCAACAAATAGGACATTATGCAAGAGAATGTCTACTTCCACCAGCGACTTGTATGTATTTTCGCGCATGAGATCATGACATAGAAGAATGTCCAACACTATTAGTAAAGATCCAATAAAAGAGGAACCAGAACAACTAGAATGTTTAGTGGATTTAAGACAAAGCAAGGGATGAAGGAAGAAACATCAACATAGTTACCCGTGGAAGAGAGAAAACAGGAAATGACGCATTCTGACAAGAGTCAACACAAAACCAGTGGGTGAAGAAGAACACTGAACCAAGGAAGTTGTTCGACACGTAGAAGGAGAAGTAGGTTTTTAGGTAAGCAAGACAATAATTTCAGAAAGAATACATGGCGTTGACTTCAACTACGCAACAAAACAAGGGAGCACCAGAGTATGAGATGCCTCCATTATTGGATCATACTAACGTAATGAAACCCATGGGACAATTAAGTACAATCAAACACTTTTTGCAATCATGTGTAAAGGTATTAAATGATCCATCATATGTGAAAATATTGCAAAACATATTAGAAAAATGTAGCATCAAGATGGAAGGAAACCTAGAATAAAAGACAGTTGATCAGCTCCATACAAGGAGAGAATGAGTGGGGAGTTCAGACCGAATGCTAATATCAGAGATTTCAACATGGGAGATACCATATTGGATCTAAGATCTGAAATAAACATCTTACCAAAGAAGACATGGAAATGCATGGGAGAGCCTACATTAGGATACTCAGATGTTTAATTAAAACTAGCAAACCAACACAGAGTCCTACCAATTGGTAGATTGAAAGGAGTGACAGTAGACCTGGATGGAGTGCGCACTAAAGAAGATTTTGAAGTCATTGAAATAGTGGATGACACAACACCTTACCCAGCGTTGCTTGGTCTGGATTGGGCGTTTGAAAACCAGGCTATAATCAACTTGAAGACAAGGAAAATGACATTTGAGTCAGGGGAATAGAGGGGCATCACGCCATTAGACCCATCATAAGGGGAAAGGTTCGTAGAATCTACGTGCTTAGACTTAGAGGAAATCAGACAGTTGTACAGAACAACTGCGTATGATGAGGATTATGTAAACCCAACTACAGATGGGATACTCATTTGGTGGAGCATTACTTCATGTGCAACAGACCCAAATACTAGTTTAGACAAATGGCAACAAAGGCTACACGAAGTTTCCACGAGAATATGTGCATGAATAGACCGTGCAGTAAGATGGGTCAGCACAGAGATAAGGGAACCACCTAGTTTCCACGGAGTAAACAATTTGGAAACCTTCTTGGCACAGTATGAATATGAATTCTTAGAAAATTAGAGACTGTTAGCACTTGATATAGCACTCAAGGCCACACCTACAAACTGGTGGGGCGCACACAAAGAGACAATCACAGATTGGTACCAATGTAAGTGGTTACTGTGCATAATGTTCGACACATAACAGAAAAACAACAAGAAACAGAGGTACAATGGACAAGGAGCACCAACAGAACACTTGGAGAAGTGAAGAATGTTGTGGAAATTGAAACCCCCAGCGGCATGGCCTCATCATTTTATACACACTCTAAAGGGCATACTAGCAAACTAGTACACAGACCAGGAACTGTGACCTAGACGACATTGCAATAGAATTTTACTGTCACTTTTTCATTCGAACATGAAAACCCCAACATAGATGCAACTCTTAAACATATAAGTGACGTGATATTCATCAAGGAACCGAAATTCGAACTCATAATAGAAGAACCACAGTGAAATAAACAGACAGTCAAGGAATTGTTGCCATGTTACCATGTGTAAGAGGAAGCACAAGATGAAGACGATCTGTGTGATATTTATATTGAAGAAACAGAAGGTCAAAGAAAAGTGGAGGGACCACCTATAGAATTAGAAGCTATTTCCACGTCGATCAAGGTAAAGAAAGTCAACATTGGGACAACCAAGCATCCCAAAATGTCCATCATTGGAGACTATTGGGATGAGAAAATAGTGGAAAGAATAACAGAGTTATTGCACGAATATGGTGACCTGTTTCCCACAACATTTACACAAATTAAGGGTATAGCACGAGAGCTAGGAGAGATGAAAATACCACTCGGACCCGAAGCAAGACCAATCAGACAATGACCATACAAATTGAACCCAGTATATAAGTAGAAAGTCAAAGTTGATATCGACAGGATGCTCGAAGTTGGAATCATAGAACCAGTTGAAGAATTAGAATGGATAAGCCCGATGGTAGGTCAGGACAAGAAACAAGGAGGGATAAGGATATGTGTCGACTTAAGGAAGTTGAACAATGCATGCCTACATGACTTGTTCCCTACACCTTTCATGGATGAAGTGTTAGAGAACGTAGGAGGACATGAAGCTTACTCATTTACTGATGGATTCTCAGGCTACAACTAGATCAAGATATCCCAGGAAGATAGATACAAGACCACATTCTCTATGAAATGGGGATCCTAACAGTACACAGTCATGTCGTTTGGACTGAAGAACACACCAACAATATTTTTCAGAGTAGTCATCATTTCATTTAAGGAATTCATCCACTAGTTTCTCGAGGTATACCTGGACAATTGGACAGTCTATAGTTTGTTGAAATACCATGTAGAAGTCTTACAACTAATGTTAGAAATATGCAGGCAGTGCCAGATATCATTGAACATAAATAAATGCATATTCAGAACACCGTTTGGGATACTATTGGGCTACATAGTATGCAAACAAGGTTTACTAGTAGATCCTGTAAAGATTGCAGTAACTGTTAAATTACCACCACCAAAAATAGTCTGTCAACTAAGAGTGACATTGGGACACATAGGATACTACAAGAAGTTTATCAAAGGGTGCGCGTAGATTACTGCACCAATGGAAAATATTTTAAGAAAGGATACAAAGTTTCAGTGGAACGATGAGTGTCAACACGGTTTGGATACCCTTAAGGAAAAGATGGTCACCACTCCAATATTAGTATTTCCAGACTGGGAGAAGACATTCCACATGCATGTAGATGCATCATCCATAGCACTTGGAACTATCTTAGCGCAACCGAGAGCGGGAGACTTGGATCACCTGATGTCATTTGGGAGCATAAATTTATTAGAATCAGAATATAACTATAACACTACAGAAACAGAAGGCCTAGCTATGGTCTATGCACTGTAGAAGTTCAGACATTAGGAAATAGACCAGAGTGAAAAGAAAGGCGATTTTGGGAAAGAAAGCATGCACGAGGAAAGTGACAACTGGAAGGAAGAATAACATGCACGCATGCAGGGAATACCTAACAATGGTAGGGTTAGGGTTTAGGTAATGTATTGTAAGGGTTGAAGAGCCAGAAATGTATAAATATAGATACTTAGGTATCATAAGAGGTTCGTATTTTCTAAAGATAAGTTGTTATTATAGAGAGAGTAGTTGTAGCGAGCCAATATGTAATATTTTGTTGTATGATCTATTTTGGTAAGTTGTTGAGCTAGAGAGTACGAAGGAGGGTAAATATTGAGGGTTAGATCATAGGCTGAGGAGCCTGGTGTGATCTAGTCCTCCTCATATAGATCTTACCCAACAGGGAAGAGTTGTAAGCGTGCGACATTGTAGTGACAGAATGACTATAATAAACAAGCTGAGAGCCAAATCTTTGTGGACATAGTTGAGGAGGGGGTGAACCACAGTAACATCTGTGTTATGATATTGAATTCATGTGTGTCTTTATTTCTTTTAAGTAAATATTTATATACTGAATGAATGAGTGTTATATTTCCTATTTATTCGCATTTGACAGTATATTGGGTTTACAAGTTATAATAGTGGTTCAATATACATGTCTCATATCTCACACTCAATCCTAGGTTGTAAACACATGAGTATTACAACCACCCATTAAAGCTATCTCGGGTGAGACTGCGCAGTGCACTCTTTGCGATGTGTTTCCTTCTGGTTTACCAGGAGGGCTGATAGTTTTAGAGGCTTTATTGGAAACCCAAACAGACATGAACCATGGGTCAATAAACTCAAACATAATAGAATAATCAACCAACAAATGGTTATGTTGTCATTGGTAGGAACAAGAGAGGATTGAGTAGATGCGAAGAATCGGAGAAAAAGAATATGAAAGAAGAAAAGGAAGCAATGAGCCATTAAAAGAGGATGTTGAGCCCGTGGAATCCCACAAAAGCAGAGATTGAAATATGGCTAAAGACAAAAGAGTTGGAGTTTTCACAAAAACACAACAGAAACCCTAGACTAACACCCCACAAATATCTTGAGAAATACATGTTTACTAATTTGCATGAAGTATTTTTCTGTGATTTTCCATACTTATTACAAGAGTGGATACTAAGGTTCAAGGATAACCACGCGACTAACCGGATTCAATAGTTAGATTGGACCTTGGTATAGATCAAGCAGTTACAACAGGTGAACAAAAAATTCACCCACGCAGTAGATTTTTGGTTTGACAGTATTTTGGCAGGCTTTATAACAAAGTTTGCAGTAGATACAACGAAGTCGTATAGTGCAATGGAGAAAGAGTTTTTACGTAGACCTTGAGGAAGGTACATTAGATCATTGTATACTTCTATTAAGATATTGCTATACAACAAAGGCGTAATGACAATGGAGTCAGACAACTAAACTTCCCTACATGCATGGGGGAAGGGGGGAAGCACTAACATAAAGAGGATAAGTGGAAGAAGGAAAGGAGGAGGAACCCTTGGACCCAATCATGATGGACGAAGACCATATCATGTAGATCATGGCGACAACTGGAAAGACATGTAGCAGAGTACCCTACCAATACAAGGTGAATACCAAGAAGAGAGTCATAGCCGCGAGGGAGGGCTTGGTGAGTGACGAGGAAGAGTTAGAGGATCTCCGGGTTGTGGAGAAGATTGAGGAAATCCTACGTGCAACATATGAGAGGAAGAAGAGAGGTCCAATAGAGGGAAGAGAAGGAAACAATCCTATCCATATTAATGTCAGTGTGGAACCCATAAACCCATGTGGGACTAATACACCAAAGAGAACACCACCATTTAGAAAACTGAAGTTTAGAAGCAGTTAGATAGCAAGAAGTACATATACACAGGGAACAACAACTAGAGGGTCCAGTTCAGGTAGCACTAGTCAAGTATCTACACCGCACGTAGGTAGTAGTTCGATATTCAGGATGGCAAGACATGACCCTACCATCAAGTTACCAAAATTTAAAGGAGAAGCATCGGAGGACCCAGAAAAGCATTTGTTCATCTATGAGAATATTTGGGAAGAAAAACAAATCACAGATGAAGATACGAAAATGGCACAACTAGAGATTACAATAAGGGATCGCGCACTGGATTGGTATATGAGTTTAGATACAAAAAATCCGTTAGGGACAACCAAAAAAATTGCATATATCAAGAAATTGATGATAAATGAGTTCCAGAAGTTGAGTTCAGAAGATCAGTACATGAATGAGATGATCGAAATTAGATAGAAATCGAGAGAATGTGTATGGGAAATTGACCAAAGATTCAAGTGACTGAATGGAAAGTTGAAATATCTCATGACTGATATGCAACATAGGCACGTGTTCATCAATTCAATACTACCACACTTAAAATATACACTACGACAACAGAAGTTCCAGACGCAGGTAGAGGCTCTGCAGGAATACCTACAACTAGAAGAAAACTAGTATCAGCAAACAGATCTAGCTATCAAATAAATGAAGGACGACTTGAAGAAATTAATGTTCGAGCTAAACCAGAATAAGAGTATGGACAAACGAGAAGTTGTTTGGTGTACTACATGCAAGATGGAAGGACACCACAAGAACGAATTCCCAACATTCACGCAATATATGGCTGCAGGAATGGAAAATCCATTACCAACAGGAGGATTATGGTGCGAAATCTGCAAGAAACCGGCTCATGATCCTTATCACTACAGGATGATGCAGAAATACCAGACAAACCCAAAGAGTTCATATTGCACCTTTTGTAAGTCAGTAGGCCATGATGACAAATATTATAGAACTATGGAATTGATGCGAGAAAGGACATCAGACGCATATAGAGTGTAGGAAGAAATGATTATTGGGAAAGCCACACCACAGTTTAATCATGTTCCATATCCATACAACATTGCGCAACAGCAGTATAATACTACACAACAACCATATAATAATGCACAGTTGCAGTACAAAACAACACAGCCTCAGTACAATACCACACAGTATAATTAGGTGCCTCAGTGTAACACGCCGAGAGGAGATCGAGCAGGCTACAGAGGTGGAGGATGAGCGAGAGGAGGTTTTGGATGAGGTAGAGGACCATTGGTATGTCACAATTGTCAACAACCATGACATTATGCAAGAGAATTCCTGCTTCCACCAGTGACTTGTATGTATTTTCACGCATCAGATCATGACACAAAAGAATGTCCAACACTATTAGTAAAGATCCAGGAAAAGAGGAACCAGAACAACCAGAATGTTCAGTGGATTTCAGCCGAAGCAAGGGATGAAGCACAAAACATCAACATAGTTACCCGCAGAGGAGAGAAAATAGAAAATGACACGGTATGACAAGAACCAGCACAAAACTAATGGGTGAAGAAGAACATTGAACCAAGGATGCAGTTCGACGTGCAGAAGGAGAAGGAGGTATTTAGGAAAGCAAGACAAGAATTTCATAAAGAAGACATGGTGTTGACTTCAACTATGCAGCAAAACAAGGGAGAACCAAAGTACGAGATGCCTCCATTATTGGATCATACCAACGAAATGCAACCCATGCGACAAGTAAGTAAAATCAAAGGCTTTTTGCAATCATGTGTAAAAGTATTAAATGATCCATCATCTGTGAAAATATTGAAAAAGATATTATAAAAATGTAGCATCGAGATGGAAGGAATCCTAGAACAGAAGACAGTCAATCACCTCCATACAAGGAGAAGAATGAGTAGGGAGTTCAGACGGAATGCCAATATCATAGATTTCAACATGGGAGATATCATACTGGATCTAGGATATGAAGTAAATGTCTTACCAAAGAAGACATGGAAATGCATGGGAGAGATACATTACGATACTCACCTATTCAATCGAAACTAGAAAACCAACACAAATTCCTACCAATTGGTAGATTGAAAGGAGTGATAGTAGACCTGGATAGAGTGCACACAAAAGAAGATTTTGAAGTCATTGAAATAGTGGATGACACAACACCTTACCCAGCGTTGCTTGGTCTAGATTGGGCATTTGACAACCAAGCCATAATCAACTTGACAACAAGGAAAATGACATTTGAGTTAGGGGAATAGAGGGTCATTGCGCCATTAGACCCATCAGAAGGGGAAAGGTTCGTAGAACCTACGTGCTTAGACTTAGAGGAAATCAACCATTTGTATAGAACAACTGCGCGCGATGAGGATTACGTAAACCCAACTGCAGATGGGATACTCAGTTGGTGGAGAATTAATTCATGTGCAACAGACTCAAATACCGGTTTAGAGAACTGGCAACAAAGGATACAAGAATTTTCCACGAGAAGATGTGCACGAATAGACCGTGGAGTAAGATGGGTCAGCATAGAGATAAGGGAACCACTTAGTTTCCATGGAGTAAACGATTTGGAAACCTTCTTGGCACAGTATGAAGATGAAGTCTTAGAAAATCAGAGACTGTTAGCACTTTTTATAGCACTCAAGGCCACACCTGCAAGATGATGGGGCACACACAAAGAGACAATCAGAGATTGGTACTAATGTAAGTGGTTACTGCACATAAGGTTCGGTGTAGAAAAGAAAAAAATTAATAAATAGTGGTACGATGGAAAGGGGGCACCAACGGAACACTTGGAGAAGTGTAGAATGTTGTGGAAATTGAAACCCCCATAGAAATGGCCTCATCATTTCATACACACTCTAGAGGGCATACCAGCAAACTGGAACACAGACCAGGAACTACGCAGAGGAACTGTGACCTGAACGACATTGCAACAGAATTTTATAGTCACTTTTTCATTCAAACATGAAAACCCCAGCATAGATGCATCTCTTAAACATATAAGAGGCGTGATATTAATCAAGGAACCAGAATTCGAACTCATAACAGAAGTACAACAGCGGAATAAACAAACAGTCAAGGAACTATTGTCATGTTACCATGTGCAAGATGAAGCACCAGATGAAGGCGATATGCATGAGAGGGACCACCTATAGAATCATAATCTATTGTTGCGTCAATCAAGGTAAAGAAAGTAAACATTGGGATAGCCGAGCATCCCAAAATGGGAAACATTGGAGACTACTGGGATGAGAAAACAATGGAAATCATAACAATGTTATTGCGTGAATACAACGACCTATTTCCCACAACATTTATAGAGATGAAGGGTATAGCAGGAGATCTAGGAGAGTTGAAGATACCACTTAGACCCAAAGTGAGACCGATCAGACAACGACCATACAGATTGAACCCAGTATATAAGAAGAAAGTCAAAGTTGTGATCAACAGGATGCTCGAAGATGGAATTATAGAACCAGTCGAAGAATCAGAATGGATAAGCCCGATGGTAGTTCAGGACAAGAAACAAGGAGGTATAAGGATGTGCATCAACTTAAGGAAGTTGAACAATGCATGCCTACATGACCCGTTCCCCACACCTTTCACGGATGAAGTGTTAGAGAATGTAGGAGGACATGAAGCTTACTCATTTACTGATGGATTCTCAGGCTACCACCATATCAACATAGCACAGGAAGACAGATATAATAACAAATTCTCTATGGAATGGGGATCCTACCAATACACAGTCATGCCGTTTGGACTGAAGAACGCACCAACAATATTTTCCAGAGTAGTCATTGCCACATTTAAGGAATTCATCCACCAATTTCGCGAGGTATACCTGGACAATTGGACAGTCTATAGTTTGTTGAAATACCATGTAGAAGTCTTACATATGATGTTATAAAGATGAAGGTAGTGCCATATATCATTGAAAATAAAGAAATGCATATTCAGAACACAGTTTGGGAGACTATTGGGCCACATAGTATGAAAACAAGGTTTACTAGTAGATCTTGTAAAGATTGCAGTAATTGTTCTCTTTACCACCACCAAAACCAGTCCGTCAACTAAGAGAGACATTGGGACACACACGATACTACAAGAATTTTATCAAAGGGTACGCGCAGATTACTGCACCAATGGAAAAGTTGTTAAGAAAGGATACAAAGTTTTAGTGGAACGATGAGTGTCAACATGGTGTGTCAACATGGTGTGGATACCCTTAAGGAAAATATGGTCACCACGCCAATATTAGTATTTCCATACTGAGAGAAGACATTCCATGTGCATGTAGATGCATCAGCCATAGCACTTGGAGCTATCTTGGCGCAACCAGGAGCGGGAGACTTGGATCACTCGATAGCATTTGCGAGAAGAAAGTTATCAGAATCATAACAAAATTGAAACACTACAGAAAGGGAAGGCCTAGCTATGGTCTATGCACTACAGAAGTTCAGACATTACTTATTGGGGAAACACTTTAAGATGTTCGCAGATCACTCAACCCTTAAATACCTAGTCAACAAGCCAGTGTTGGGGGGGAGAATTTGTCAATGTATACTACTATTTCAAGAATTTGACTTTGAAGTAATAGTTAAGCGAGGAAAATTGAACGTAGGACCTGACCACCTATCAAGGGTCACAAATGGAGAAGAACCTACGAACTTTGAAGAAAAAATTCCAGATACATGGTTATTTTCAGTCCAGATCACTAATGATTGATTTGAAGATATCATTCAATACTTAAGAACAGGTATTGTGCCGCAAGAATATACCACTGTGTAGAAGAAAAAACTAGTAGTCCAGGCTGCAGACTATCAACTGATAGTAGGACACTTATACAAGATGGGTGCAGATAGCATCTTGCAAAGATATGTGTTAGAACATGAAAGACCAAGATTTTTAGCAGAAGCCCATGAGGGAATAGAAGGAGGGAATTATGCAGGCAAATCTACCACGCATAAGGTATTGCACGCAGGAGTATGGTGGCTGACCATTCACTGAGACTCAAAGGAGTACTTCCAGAGATGCGACATCTGTCAAATGGTAGGTAAACCCAATAGAAGTAACTAAATTCCATTATGACCACAGGTAAAATTGCAGGAATTCGATAAGTGGGCAATATACTTTGTGTGACCAATCAACCCACCAGAAAAAAGAGTAGGAGCTAGGTACATTATCACTTCGATAGAGTACCTAACAAGATGGGCAGAAGCCACACCAGTGAAGGATTGCAACGTAGAAACAACAACACACTTTCTATTTGAACAAGTAATTACTCAATTTGGGTGCCCACGAGTTTTGATGAGCAATCAAGGCAAGCACTTCATAAACAGCACCATCAATGCTATGATTGAAGAGTTTGAATTCCATCATCAGAAGAGCACACCATATCACCCACATGCAAATGGCACAGTGGACGCATTTAAAAAAATCCTTGAGAATGCGCTGACAAAGATCTGTAATGTCAACAACGACGACTGGGACCTCAAAGTACCAATAGTACTATGAGCCTACAGGACTACGCGCAAAATGTTGATAGGGAACACACCATTTAAACTGGTTTATGGCCAAGAAGCAGTGGTTCCATTAGAATTTTAAGTACCAAGCTTGTGTGTAGCAGCAATCACATGTATGACAGAATGAGGTGCAGTACAAGAGAGACTAAATTAGTTAATGACCATGGAGGAAGACTGGATCTTAGTAGGGTTCCACCAACAAGTTTAGAAAGAAAGGGACAAATCTTGGTATGATAGACACATCAAGAAGAAAACCTTCAAGGAAGCAGATCTAGTATTGATGTATGAAAACAAATCGTTTTAGCACCCAGGAAATCTAAGAATGCACTGGCTAGGACCGTACGAAGTAAAATATATCAAAGATGGAGGATTTGTACAATTGATAGACTTATCAGGCGCAAAACTCAGAGGGATGATTAATGGGAGCCGATTGAAACTGTACAAGGATAGTCGACCACTCACTGCATAGTTAAAAAGAAAAAAAAACCAACAGAGGCACAGTGCATCGGAGATAGAAAGGGAACGCATACTTAGGAACACAAACTCGGTGAGGAAAAGGACAATGACCAGGTAAAAATGGAAACAAGAGGGAAACAAAAAGACGTCAAAAGAAGTACGAAATGACGAAGTTATGCAGAATTGAATGTCAAAAAGGACCGATGGGACACCGCATTAATCGTGCCAACTGGAGATGGAAAGGCAGAGTAATGGAAAATATGAAAGAACTCGATGTGCATTGAACCCGTAATTAAGGTAGCATACTCGACAAGATTCATTTAATGCCCATACAACTCACAGACATGGGAACAAAGAGCCTATTTGTGAAAAGATAATAGAAAGAGAGCGATAGAGGATAAGAAGCACAGAGCGTATTTCACAGAGGTCACAAAGACCATTATAAATCAGTAAACCTTCGACATTCACCACCATGGCACCTCCAAAGAAAGAAAAAGAAAGCCAGAGTGCTAGACAACCCAGAGTTAGAACCAGATCATGGGTACAATTGGAAGAAGATGAACAGTAGCCACCGAAGATCATCAATATTGACAAAATCCCATCCCCAGACACAACATCGATGAACCCCACACCTGTAGTGGAAGAAACCCAACAACCAACATCAGAGGGAAGGAATGTAGATATGCAGGCAAATGCATAGGAGCAACAGAACCAAGACATAGAAACCCTAAAGGAGGCACAACCAGAGAACATTGAAGCGACAACTAGAGTCAATGGAATGACGACGAATCATGAAGAAGCGGTCAAGCCAGATGAGTATCAAACCACCATGTCATACCACCCACCTGAAGGAACAGTAGAATATGTCATAGGTTGGCCAAAATGGTATTCTGAAGTACAAACTAGAGTTGTTGGAACCTCAAGCCATCCACCACCAAAGAAAGACAAGAAGTAGGTGCCTAGGTCACCTCGCATGCAACCTGTCGTAGCCCTAGCTATACCGCGTATACCAGATGGGGTACGGGTGGAATCAGGATTTCTAGGGAATATTAACAAGATAAAATACTCATACCATGATGTGGAAGACACAGAGAAGTTTCCAAAATTTGTAAAGAGAGTATACTTAGAGATTGTGGGCGTAAATCCGATTGGGGAACCAATTGGTCAGCCACTCCAATGGGAAATAGGATTAGAGAAAACAGGGATTTTAGGTCTGCTAGACGTACCACACTTTGGCAGAGGATCATACGCAAGTGGGTGCATCAAATAATTGTTGGCATTCACACATGGCGGGGACATATGGTTGGACAAGATTGTCTCGATAGACGTAGATCTTATTGGGAACATAACAGGGTTTCCATCTCGGGGCATGGATCTCACGCAGTTTCTTGATGAAAAATCCAAGGAGAAAGCACTAGCGGAAGAGATGAAGAAGAAGTATGGTACCGAAAAGGGGACATGAGGAATCATTATCAAGAGGATCAATTATTTCGCAACACAAATGGGCGCAAAAATCTTAGCCTGTAAGCTGCTAAGAAAATTCCGCCGGGAGGAAGTTCCAGCTGGGGTTGTTGCAGTTACATCTCAGTGTACCAAGGGCACCACAGTGAGTTGTGCACCCTATCTCTTGAACTTATTCCTGGATGACTACAAGGATGCACAGGATCTAGGAAGAGATTTTAGTATTCATGTGTAAGGTAGCTAGAGAGGTAGTGGGGGGGCCCAGAGGGCCCATAGTGATAATAGTGGAGGTCATTCAATGTAAGGTGGACTAGGTCCACTATATTATTAAATAAAACCCACTATGGTAGTTAGATATAATAAATGTAAGA